>HG992188.1:20324080-20491580 GCA_905220545.2 Melitaea athalia
CGTGGTTACGCCCCTGGCCGAGCGTATGGCGCGTTGTTTTGAACGCACCCCACACACGCTACGTCCCCGTGCTTTAAGTAACAACGCAATATTTACTCTCTCGACCGCACCCAGAGCCTAACCAAACAAACACACCTAGAGCCTATTTCACAGGTTGTGAATAACGTTCGTCGAATAAAGTATCTAACGGATAAAGCTTTTTGGTATATTAATTTTTTTCGCTGTGGAATTCCAACATATTTATGAGATATTCCTATTCGCAAATGTAAATCTAAAAGTTGTAGTTTATCAATTGAGGAGGACTAATGTCCCATTCAACTTCCTACTGTTAAAGTCTATTCGTGGCTTATGTGCTGGATAAACTTTATCCACAACCGGTGTAACAGGCCCCCGAGTGACTTTAATGTAAGCGCATAGTCGCGGATATCCTTTAAAGGTGCTAATAGAACGAGCACTAGTCGCGGCCGGGCGCCTCTGGCCAGCGCCACTCGTTGCCGAACACATGACCGCATGCTAATATCAAACACATTAATATTTAAACGACTTGACCATAAATTTTTGCGCAACATTCAATTTTTTTTTCAAATTCCACGTGAAGCGAACGTCTATGTCTTGCGTGAATGTCTTGCGATGAAGGATGTCGACTTTCGTTCTATTATAAAAGCTTTATCAACATTTATTTTAAGTCATTTTACACGGTATAGGTAAAATAAAAAGATTCTTAGATACGTACAATAGACGTAGAAGTATAGACTATACTTCTGAGGTAACAGTAAGTCATAATAAAGAGTCTAAAGTTTAAAGCATGCCATTCTCATATTATCTGTTGTCATCTTTCTATTAAAATTCTTTAAAATATGTTTACTTCTAGTTATATTAATCATCCTGTCCTCCTATTAGCTGCTCCTGGGAGGAATTGGGGATAGGGTCGGCAACGCGCTTGCAATGCTTCTGGTGTTGCAGACGTCTATAAGGTACGTAATCGCTTACCATCAGGTGAGCCGTACGCTTGTTTGCCCACCTAGTTGTATAAAAATAACAATAATAATAACTATTAATTTAGATTACATATTTAATATATTTCATGTTTATGATCTTACAAATAATAACTTAATTTCATGCCAGTATCACCACTATGCATCCAGTATGCAATAATAAGACTGAATCATTTCGTTATAATGTTATCTAACGCATGAACCAACACTTCGCGGCTGTTGTTTCCTCCAACAGAGAGCGATTATGTTCATTATCATTTCATCTCCACAATTGAGTTGTTTTCCTCACGTGCGTCCAGTACCTAGGTACAACGTGACCGCTGCCTCTCGACAGGACCACACACGTGCGTGTACATCCGATACCTATCCCGTCTTGTACGTTAATTTTTATTTTATTTCATTTTTTTATTTTGAAACACCAACGAAAAGTACACATTTACACACTTAAATTATTAATAAATAAAGGTTAAATATACCGTATAGGTATAATAATTATACCCTGTGGCTGATAATTAATGTTTGTATGTTTTAATCACAATGATCTTAGGAGCGGTCTAATCAATAATTATAATAAAGCTGCAATAAATCCAATTCAGTAAATTAAAGAAATTTTGAATAAGAATACAAAAGTCGATACTTAGTCCAGTCAAATTACGAAATAAAAAAACATTAAATACCACAGTTTGGAGACTATGATAAATCGATAGGGGGGTGTATTTTGAGCTTAAATTCCAATTTGAGGGGTTCTCCGATGGTCAGCTCAAGGTCATTTCGATGAAAACGCGTTTAATTCGATATCTCGAGAACGGTTAGTGTTAGGCAAAAAATTGCAATTACCTTTTCTCTTCTCAATTAAATTTACTAACTCTTTTATCTGAAACTTTTTTTTGTACCATCAATACTTTTCAAATTATTACTTCCGAAAGGCAAAAATTTTACATTTTTTTCTCCCTATTTAACATTTTTCGCCATTTTCTCCCCAACCGTTCAATTTTATGAAATTTTATCCATTATTAAAGTTGTAGATCTTTTAATTATGAACAACTTTTTCCTTAAACTTTTTTTTTTAACACCAATATCTTCGGAGTTATACCTTACTTTACCGCGCGAGATCCGCGCCAATGTCGCAATATCATCGACATCAGTGAGTATTCAGTACTTGAAATAAATATTAAACTATTCTATGATCATTTATTAACCAACTTACCTGTATAAAAAGGTGAATTGATTAAACTAATTCAAAATTTTACAACATACATTGATAATAAATAAAATTTCATAAGATTGAACGGTTGGGGAGAAAATGGCGAAAAATGTTAAATAGGGAGAAAAAAATGTAAAATTTTTGCCTTTCGGAAGTAATAATTTGAAAAGTATTGATGGTACAAAAAAAAGTTTGAGATAAAAGAGTTAGTAAATTTAATTTAGAAGAGAAAAGGTAATTACAATTTTTTGCCTAACACTAACCGTTCTCGAGATATCGAATTAAACGCGTTTTCATCGAAATGACCTTGAGCTGACCATCGGAGAACCCCTCAAATTGGAATTTAAGCTCACAATACACCCCCCTATCGATTCATCATAGTCTCCAAACTGTGGTATTTAATGTTTTTTTAACCCATTTTCAGCCGTAATTTGACTGGACTAATTGGAGTCAAACTTTTATTCTGTCTTATCAAGCTAAAACAACGGGATGAATTTCAATAAAAGGTGTTTGTTAGTTCAGAAATTACAAATACACAAGTACGTTTTCTATTGAGGTAGGGCACAACAAAAAACTTCCTGCTCAAAATGTGGAGCAGCCCGACTGGGGAAGTACCTCGTCCTTACAGAAGATCACAGCTAAATAATAGGGCTCTCAAGCAGTGATGTGATTCTGTGGCGAGTAAGATGGCCAGAGCCACTGGGTAAGTTCAGCAACGCGGTGGGGATACCTCTGGTGTTGCGGGTGTCTGTAAGCTACGGTATTCGCTTACAATCAGGTAAGCCTTATGGGCCCCGTAAACGATCAAACATGTTTGTCAAACATGTTTGATCAAACTTCATGTTTTCATATAAAAACCATATCAAAAAAGCCCGCAGTCCCGCACACGATTAAATAATTTGACAAACACGTTTGTCAAACAGAAATTTAATATGAAGTTTGATCAAATATTTGATCGTCTACGGGGCCCTTTACGCTTGTCTGCCGACCTAGTTGTATAAAATAAAAAATAAACCAATAATCCTAACACCTCATAACGTGGATTACGCAGAAACCTTTGAACGAACGGCTCACCACGAGGTGTGTTCTATATTTTATAGGATTAACGAAAAGGAACACAATCGCCAGCAAAGTAGCGGGCACGACTAGTGGCAGACATGTCTACGAGTAATAACTTTCTACAAGTTATTAATTAATGCTAAAACTACAACGAAACTTTCTGAAACCAGAAACTGTATGTCCGCAACAAGAAACTCAGATTTAACAAATTAAAAATAAATATGTGGATACTAGCTGACCTCGCAAACGTTGTTTTGCCATATACAATGTTATTAACCCCCGCAACACCCTCTTTTGGGTGGAATTTCGTAAAATCCGTTCCTAGCTGACCTCTACTCGGCGAAAGGAATATTCTTACCAAATTTCAAGTCTCTACGCCTTATGGTTCCAAAGATATCGTGATGAGTCAATATATAGGTGGAAATCTCTTATATACTCGTATATGTAGATAAAATACGAGGCTGGGTGAAATAAGTAAATATTTAATACTCTGAGCGTTGACACCGGTTTATTCAAAGTTAATTAATTTAAAAATAACAAAGGTAACTTTACTATCATAACATTGAAATGAACAAATACAAACAGATTCAAGGACGGCCGGAGTCACCGCACAGACGCGGACGCTACGTTTTCGTTTATCTGCGCAGTCGGGTCAGTTGCGCTGCGGTCCGCTGTTTTATTTACCACAACAACACGCGCACGATTAACACAGGGCCGGTTACACCGCATGTGGATTTAGTTTGTCCTACAATTAAGTTACGACTTACGAATAGACTTTAAAATCAGGAGGTAGAATGGGACATTAGGACCTTTTTTTATGTATACAACTAGGTCGGCAAACAAGCATACGGCTCATCTGATGGTAAGCGATTGCCGTAGCTTATAGACACCTGCAACACCAGAAGCATCGTAAGCGCGTTGCCGACCCTATCCCCAATCCCCCCCAGAAGCTCTGGTCACCTTACTCGCCAATAGGAACACAATACTGCTTGAAAACAGTGTTATTTAGCTGTGGTCTTCTGTAAGGTCGAGGTACTACCCCAGTGCGGCTGCTCCATATTATGAGCAGGAAATTTCCTGATGTGCCCTACCACCTGTCCTCCTCAATTGATAAACTGTAGTTTACTTTTAGATTTACTTTTGCGAATAAAATATCTCATAAATATAGTGAAATTCAAACGTAAAAACATGACAATATATTAATAACATTTCACATTATGGGCAACTGTCATCCATCAAATAATATCGTTATCCGTGACCGGTGGAACTGGCCCATAACATACCAGTGTTATTCCCACGTGTATTTCCTCTACACGGGTGTGTCATACACGTGTCGACGACGTAGTCCATCGACTGTTTGTGTAAAAAAACAACACAAGTATCTGAACGACGACGTAGAAGACGAGAAATTGTTTTTAACACGTGACTAATAAAAAACGTGCGCTAATTATTTTAATTGTTTGTTTCCTGTGAATTATACGCCAGCGTGTCGGACTGCGATAGTGGACTTCGGCTATAAAAAGCATTTATACAAATTCAGTCAAGTATATTAACTTGTATTAATTATATTTATATAGAACAGCTTGCGAATATTATCATACAATATTATTATTTTTAACCGACCTCTAAAGAGAAGGTTCTCAATTCGTCTGTTTTTTGTTCTCTTGTATATGCAGTATATGCTTGTCATATTAGTCATATACATAAGACACCTGCAACACCAGAAGCATCGCTAGCGTGTTGCCAAATCTACCCCCGTCTCCTCCCTAGAAACTTTGGTCACCTGACTCACCACAGGAACACAGCACTGCTTGTGGCTCTTGTGAGCAGTATTATTTAGTTCTTATCTTCTATAAGGTCGACGTACTAACCCAGTCGGGCTGCTCCAAAATTCAAGTAGGATATTTCCTGTTGTTCCCTACCTCAGTAATTACTAGACAGTTATTCATAATAATACGTATTTATTTGATTTATTTATGCGACTACCGTATAATACGTTGTATCGCTCGTCGATGAAAATTGAAGTCGGTTTTTTTTTTCATTTGCGAGCAAACACAATTATGTACATAATTGAGCAAATTTTCAAGGAGATGTTCTACTTCAGATATTATAATTAAGATAAAAACAGAGTTAGTCGTTATAAAAAAACTTGTTTTTTATCGGTTTTTAAAACAATATTTTAATATGTACATACGTAATGTTACACATTAAAGAAATATAAAACCGTTTGTTTTTAGTGTCACTGCCACTTAGCAGGGTTTTGTTAAATGTAGCTTTATTATCTGTTCATCATGTTTACTAGTGTATTGAAGTTTAAATTACATCTAAGGGGTCTGTTTATTTAGCAACCGTAAGGTTACACTACACAAAGAATCACATATCACAGCATCAATATTAATAATAATTTGTAATTCAAAAAAAGCTAAAATAAAAATTTCCAGAGTAATTTATTGTTAGCCACCATCACATATTTATTTGTAACTTTAGTAACGAAGAAAATAAGAACAAATTAAAATACTTATTGTTGACGATACATTAATACTAGAGATGGTAGATATTGAAACGATAAGCGATGTTGTCAGAGATACATTTTTGAACACGTTGCACTGATTTTTGTTGCGCTTTTGTCAAAAAATGTGTTTCGATTGTATTCTTTTTTTTAATGTATGTTACCTCAGAACCTTTGACTAGGTGGACCGATTTCGATGATTTTTTTTTTAATCGGATGGTGGTGCGTATTTCTGTCGTCCCATTTAAATTTAATTGAGATCTATGGTTTTGAAAAGAGACAACGTAACGTGTACCTACAGCTTTAGGATGAAATTATTGACGCTGTATTTCATGCAAGATATTACTAATTTTGTACTAAAACACAGTTTATATAATATCATTTTCAAAAGAGTAACTGCGGAGTTTCTTGCCGATTCTTCTCTGCAGAATCTACATTCCGAATCGGTGGTAGCTTCACTTTAAAAAATAAATTAATTAATCACCTTAAGTTTAATTTTTGTAAAAGGACGATTCGAAAGTGCTCTATTTGAATAAAGTTATTTTTAATTTTTGACCGTGTTTCTACTAAATTGTAGTGGAGTACAGTGCAGTGGATATTAAAGATACTTACACTTATTAAAGATATATAAAAAATCACATAAGGAGATACGATTAACGAGAGAAAGTAGTGTTTGTAATCAGGTTGACGATACAGTGCACAGTTTGATTGTGTGTGGCTGTGTGTGTGTGTGTGTGTGTGTGTGTGTGTGTGTGTGTGTGTGTGTGTCTGTGTGTGTGTCACGAGCTGTCGCTGTGTGCTTGTTGACGACACACAGCAACAGTAGCTTAAAAGTTAAAACGTTCCTAATCGCGGTAGTGCTAGCTTAGCTCTATTAATAGCTGTCACAACATTCACTTAGAGGCAAAAAATTAATTAAAGAATGAGTCAGCGACGGTTCAGTTTCTAGCGAGAGGACAACAATCATTAAGATTACAAAATGATTCGTCACTGAAATAAAATAGTTAATTAAATCATTTGCTATGGCGCACATAATCCGGCCGATGTGGAACAAAGTCCAATATTCAAAGTTTTAAACTAACTGCAAGCCCAGTAACAGTGCTTCTGTAATTAAATTTAATGTTGTGGTTTCCGCTGTGTGTGTAACATTATCTTTTAACCAAACTTGTGTACTTGTACGACAGCAATGTTTTATATTGAGCTTCACATCGTTCCAATATTGAGGTCTTTGACCGAATTTTAAAGTACAAAATATTAAATGAATACGACTTGTAACACAAAAGCTACGAGTATAATTAGCTTCAAACGTGGTTCTCTGTACGTAAAGCGACTTCTCGATGTTGACGTATCTTACAATTTCCTCGTCAAATATTACTTACTAGCTGACCCCGCAAACGTTGTTTAGTCATATAATATGTTATTAACCCCCGCAACCCCCTCTTGTGGGTGGAATTTAATAAAATCCGTTCTTAGCTGACCTCTACTTGGAGAAAGGAATATTCCTATCAATTTCAAACCTCTACGCCTTATCGTTCCAGAGATAACGTGATGAGTCAATATATGGGTGGAAATCTCTTTTATGTATATAGATAAAAACATTAATGAAATCTTAAAAATTCCATTCGCGAAAAAACGATAAAGTTCAATAATTTAAACACAATTGGGATCAATTTGCCAATGACGGCTCAAATAGTCATGTCTCATATAAATTGTACTTCATCAACGCTTAACAGTTATTTCACACATCTCTTTATAAACATGCGAGATCCGTTCGCAGAAAATTGCTGTCAATAGCCCATAAACGTATAAAAAATAAACGTCACCAGTAGCTTTTTTTTTTCGAGTAATTCGGAAAACAAGCGTACGGCTCACCTCATAGTAAGCGGTTACTGTAGCCTATAGACGCCTGCAACACCAGAAACATCATAAGCGTGTTGCCGACCCTACCCCCAATCTCCTCCAGTAGCTCTGGTCACCTTACTCATAACAGGAACACATCACTACTTGAAAGCAGTATTATTTAGCTGTGATCTTCTGTAAGGTCGAGGTACGCGGTGGTACGGTGGATGTATTCTACTGCACACTACTTCCCCTAATGGAAAAATTACCGTCTACCTTCTAGATTTAGTTTAAAACGAATCAGTCAGCAACTCAGCAACTGATATTACAACGTTTGGTTGAATAATGTTTATCAGTGAACGGACTAAGCCATCGTCTAGAACAGCTGTTAGAATAGATGTAATTAAAAGAGTTCGCCTAAAAAAAGAAAATCAAACAAAGAAATATAAATCAAGTAAAAAAAATAGTTTCAGCTCATTTGATTACAAGCAAAAAAACAATTAACATAAGTAATTAAAAGTTTATTTTAAAAATTTACATTTTATGAGTAATCGTCCAACAAAAACTACGATTAGTTTAAAATTCAACAAATCTCAACGGCTTGTGGTCATTTAACAACTCATTTGTAATTCAATTAACTTGTATTTGTTTTGTTTTAATTTGCAAATCAACTAAAGGCAAGTAATAAGTCATTAGCGTCTACAGCGTTCAATATGCTAATTTTAGATTTTGACTTCACAGCCTTTCGCATTTTATTAATAAAACTACATATTAAATTAAGCTCATGATATTTTCAGTACAAAAAATATGAAAATAAAAACAAAAATATTCCGGTTCGCAAACTCAAGACGAACGAGCTCGGGTCGCGCCTGATAACTTGATAAGCGCGTCGTCGCTTGCTCGGATTAGTTATCCGTCAGCGGAATGGTATCGGGTTATCTTACTAGATCGTTCAATAAGTCCCGAGACTAACCTGGAAATGGCGCATATATTAAAAACTCTTTTGATTTTTAAAAAGTACTGGCTATCAATACAAGAGTATGTGTCAAATTTTTAAAAATGGAACAATAAAATTATTGATTTTGAAACATTTAAGTGACGCTACGGTTGTAATTTCGATACAATGAAAAAAAACGAGTTTCGCGTGTTGATAAAACATTGTTTTTTAATGGGAAAAAATACCGTTGAAGCACAGCAATGGCTTATAAAATGTTATGCAGGATCAGCTCCCTCTAAAGCAATCATTTGTCGGTGGTATGCTGACTTCAAACGCGGTCGCATGGACACCAATGATGGGGAACGCTCAGGTCGTCCAAATGAAGCAGTGACTCAACAAAATATTAACCAAGTCCTCAAAATCGTATTGGAAGATCGGAAGGTAAAAGTGCGAGAGATAGCCGAGATAGTGAAGATTTCAGCTGGTAGTGTTTTCACTATTTTACACAAAAATTTGGCCATGAAAAAGCTTTTTTCTAAGTGGGTGCCGCGTTGCTGACAACTGATCAAAAGGAACAACGTATCAATGATTCAGAGCGATGTTTGGCGCTGATGAATCATAATAAAAAGGATTTTTTACGTCGGTATGTAACAATGGATGAAACCTGGATATACCATTTCACTCCGGAATCCAATCGGCAGGCAGCGGAGTGGAGAGCGGCTGGTGAAAGCCGCCCGAAGCGTCCAAAGACTCAGAAATCGGCTGGTAAGGTTATGGCGTCTATATTTTGGGATGCGCATGGAATACTTTTCATCGACTACCTAGAAAAGGGGCAAAATATAAATAGTGACTATTACATGTGCTTATTGGAGCGATTGAAGTACGAAATTGCGGATAAACGGCCTCACATGAACAAAAAGAAAGTGGTGTTTCACCAGGACAACGCGCCTTCTCACAAGTCCGTGAGAACGATAGCCAAAATTAACGATTTGGGCTTCGAATTGCTTCCTCATCCCCCTTATTCGCCAGACTTGGCCCCCAGCGATTACTGGCTGTTTGCAGACCTCAAAAAAATGCTTCAGGGTAAGAAATTTGACTCAAATAGTGAAGTTATCGCAGCAACGGAGGCTTATTTTGAAGCCAAAGACAAATCGTTCTACACACATGGGATAGAAAAGTTAGAAAAGCGTTGGAGGGACTGTATCGCTCTTGGAAGAGACTATGTTGATGAATAAAAATTAATTTTATAAAAAAGACCTTTTTTAGTACTTAGTCTCGGGACTTATTGAACCACGTGTTATATCATAGGTTATCTGGCCTTAATGAATACTTGCATACACAAAAAAGTTCAATATGCTAATTTTAGATTTTGACTTCACAGCCTTTCGCATTTTATTAATAAAACTACATATTAAATTTTAGTCGGAATGTCTTTGTAAGTAAGAAAACCTGTTTTAAAATTAATATAACCGATAGTTTTTTTTATATACATTACAGAGTATAATAAAATGTACTTCAACATTAAAAGCATTTATACAAACATATAATTTGGGTACTTTGTCTTAAACGAATTGTTTGTCGGATGCAGAGTTAGAGATACAAGAAAATTTGTATGCTTAGGTAATATCATAGCTAACGTGACCAGACGTCCCGTTTTGAACGGGACCGTCCCGTTTTTCGGTCGTGTGTCCCGGTGTCCCGGAAAATAGCCCTGGGACGCAAAAATGTCCCGTTTTATGAAATGGAACATAAATTGTGTCTATTTAGTCAAATAAATTTTAGAGTACAGTAGGTACAATAAACATTACTAAAGATAACTTTAAAACTATTCGACTCGACAGGCAACAGCTTTCGATTAAAAAAGAACCGTCAATTTGGTACACCTAATAAAAATAAAGGGGGTAACAAACACAAAGAAGTCGAAATTTCGATCCAGCGGGATTCGAACCCGCAACCCCGACATACCGTGTCGGTGCTCTAGCCAACTAAGCTATGGAACGATGTACCAGCCAAATCGAAATTTTTTGATATTATTTTATTCGGTTTTAAGCAACCGTGGAGCCGTCTACAGCGAGTCCTTTACAGCACCCAACTATACAATTTCATATTACAATGAAGTCTTTGACGAAGATGATGTGTCATCATGACACCATGCTATTCTTAATTCGTATTATTTTTATATTTGTGTTTCCCACACATGAGGAAATTCGAAAATGTTTTTTATTAAAAATGTTTTATATTACCGATATCGGTATGTCGGGGGTGCGGGTTCGAATCCGGCTGGATCGAAATTTTGATATGATAACAAATAACATTTTATTAAATAACATTTTTAAATTTAAAATACAGTTTAATTTTAAATAGGTACATTTTTATTCAAAATGTTTTATATTACCGATGTCGGTATATCGAGGGTGCGGGTTCGAATCCCGCTGGATCGAAATTTTGATATGATAATAAATAACATTTTATAAAAAAGTCGAATTGAGAACCTCCTCCTTTTTTAGAAGTCGGTTAATAAATAAATCAATCTGCTGAATTAAAAAAGTCGATGTCCCGTTTTGAGCCGAAATAAAAATGGTCACGTTAATCATAGCGTAAGAAATTGTATTTCACAAGCGCTAATTCCAAAGCTTTTCGTTATTCATTGTGTCTGGTTGCGGGCATGTTACACCGATAGTGGATCACTTGTGGATATAGTTTATCCTGCACATAACTTAATAAAATAGCCTATTAGAGCCTTTTCTCCTCAATTTATATATTACAACATTTCAGGTTCATATTTGCGAATAGAAATATTTCATAGGTACAATGAAATCCGGTCGTGAAAAAGAATAATACATCAAAGACTTTCATCTGTTGGATACTGTATCAGTCGAATAGCTTTATACATAACTATTGAAACATGCCCTAAGGATATATATATATATATATATATGAGTGTGTCAAAAGTAGTAAATTGTTTATTTATTTAAATGAACATTAACGTCCCCCAGCGGACTGGGCCCGGATCAGCGTTGAACGAGCTAATCTCAGAAGATAGTGTTTCGAATTGAGAAAATACTTTATATGTATATTGGATAGTCCATTCACCGAGTAACGCTATAATAATTTAGTACATTCCTTAAATTAACGCGTGTAAAAAATGTTTAATATATACAAAACTTGCTATGTTAAGTACTCGTAGTGGTGGACGCCATCATTTCAAGTTTTACTACTCGTTACTACTGATTTGCAAACTAGATAGGTACCTTTTGACGTTTTATATCAACTAGTGGTTGCCCAGTGGTCGAATCAGACCTTAAATAATTTAAATTATATTAAGTTTGAACAGTAAACAAAATGATATATATGGGTGTCTGTGTCAAATACATGGCAGTGTGTGTAATGTTTTTATTTTATTTATTGATTTAATTTATTTTTCATCTTACTCTTCAATCAATCCAATTCAATCAATCATTAATCTAGATTCAGAATCGGTGGTAGCTTCACTTTTAAATATAATAATCACTTATTTTTAAAATGACAACTCCAATGTGCTTTTGGAGCCTGTTTGAATTAGGTAAGTTATATTTTTTATTTTGATTTTATAAAATAAAAAAATTCTCAATGTTGATTCAGAGTTAGCTTCCCAATTCCAAGAACAAGTTGTTTTGTGTCGACCTTCGTTCTAATAATAATCTACAAATACAACCTTTTTTTCTACACGCAGCATATTAATTATGTACACAAACAGCGCGGCCGGAAATAAGTTCTCGGTATCGTTGGCGGAGCGGCCGATGAAGCCTCGTCACATATTATTATTATTAGATGAACTTGGTCCATTCTGCCACACTCTGGCCACACACCAGCCACAATCTAATCTTACTCCGGCAACACTTGCCCGCACTCCGCCACACTCCGGCCACGCGCTGGCCATTCACCAGCGACGTTGAGACAGGTGGTCCCCAACTGTTGTTACACTTGTTCAAATAGCCTCAATTTTTTCTCACGACACTCGCGTGACCAAAATCACGATAGAATTTAAATTGAACGACCGAATTGCTATTGTTTTCAGGGCGCGTTATGTCGGTCAACAGCGGCTGGGAGTTAGGGTATATATATGGTTCTAGTTTTTCTTGCAAACACCACCTCCTAGTTCACAGAGTCATTAACATATTAATTGGTGTTTTAATAACTATTCGCAAATGACATGACGTCGTTAATAGGCCTACCGGGGAAAAAAACATTTATAAAAACTAAGTACTTACACCACAAAGGTGATGTGGAAATGTGTTGCATATTATGACGATTACAACTCTTTCAACTTTTTGAATCGTTATATCTCAAAAACCGTGGCTCTTAGGAAAAAAAAAGTATTAAGATATTTTTTAGAGATAGGTAATTATCTAAATTTTATCTAAAATTTTTGTCCGAAATTATTTTATGACTAGCTGACCCGGCGTACTTCGTAACGCCTAACAGTTGATTCTTTAAATTTTTTTTAATACTTATATGATACTGGAAATCCCAACCATTTTGGATGAAGCAAAACGATATTCAGCAAACTACAAGAACCGCTTGACAACTCATCCTAACCCGCTGTCCAGTATGCTTCTGCAGCCAATTTCAATTAAAAGACTCAAGAGAGCCGATGTGCTGTCGTAATAAGGGGAGATGGAGCGGTGGCTCTATCCCTCCAAACATTAACATCTCGCAGCGCACCTGATTATAGTCTGGGCGACTGATCGCAGGTCTAAAACACACGAAAAAAAAAAAAAAAAAAAAAAAAAAAAAAAAAAAAAAAAAAAAAGCTGGGTGTCAGCTGGGTGGGATGTTCTTTTTTTTATATTATAACTAGGTCGGCAAACAAGCGTACATGGTCGAAAATAGAGATACTGCTCTTAAAATTATGTGTGATAGCTCATTGGATCTGGAATGACGTCTAGCAAAATGTTCTAAAAGCGTCTATTAGCATTTAGCACATAAAAAATTGCAAAAATTATAAACAATTAAAAGAAGGAAAAAATGGCCTTTCGTTTTTTGCCAATATTTCTTAAACTGTTAATATTCAAGAAATTTCAAAAAATGATTCTGAAAGAGGACGAAATTTTCAATAAAAAACTCCTTGGTTCCGTAACTCTATCTCCATTATTTATAATTTTAATTTCGTGCTGAAAGTGGGTCTCCGCGTGACATTTTTAGGTGGCGCGTTCGGCGTCAAAAGCGAGTAAGACACATTGATTAATTTATTTAAGGCATTGAATATATTTTTTTTAATTTGAAAAAATTACGGTGTATTTTGAACACTATAAATAGTTGATTCCCGATGGAAATTTTAGTTAAAGTAAATTTTTCAACAAGTTAAACGACTACTAACAAAATTTTCTCAAAATTAGGGGAAAGGTGTACGAGATGATCCGTTGGGGGAAGATGATCCTTTTATATTGCAACGAATCTAGTAGTGCCACCTAGTTGTGTTTATTGGTAAAATGTAGACCCCGGTATTCCCCCGCCTCAGTCAATCGTAATCGCGTCTTCAGTGACAGTGAAATTTTTTGAGGAAGAAAACGAATATTACGTAACTTTGATCTAAGGTAAGGTTGACTTTAAAATTATGTTTAATGTGTTCTAACGTACTTTATTGCCGTGGCTGATGCATTACTTAGCTTTGTATATTACTCTATTTTGATTTTTAACAGCATGGAAACAGTTGAAACCACATAGGTTATGTTATCGATCATTGAATAAAAAAGGTTACATTGGGGCAAGATGATTATGTTACCGGTGTACAAGACGATCCGTGTGGATGATAGGGGCGAGGTATGGATAAAATGTTGTATATGCCAAAGATGGGGCCATGAAGCTTGTGCAGGGATAGATAGCGATGATTCTGATGAATTCACATTTGATTTGTGTAAAATAACGCCAGGAAAGAGACGCTTAGAACGAACGAACGCTATAGAACCATAGATCTCATACAATGTGATGATAGTTTCCTTCTTGAATTATAATGGAGACTGACTGACTTGATTAAAGATAGTAAACCCTGATTATGACTTTATTTAGATAATTCTACCATAACCTATGATAATCTACCACAGGGATCATCTTGGACACCGGGGTGTACAAGATGATCCTTTCATAACGTCTAAAAAAAATGGTGTTTATAATAATAAAACATCAAAAAATATATATTTTGAGTATTGCAACAATTAGATAGATAAATTTACTATGGATAAACGTATTTATATCTGCAATAAGTAGAATATCATTTAAACTACAAGCATTCTTCCTTAAGTGAATCATCTCGTACACCTTTCCCCTACGTCTCAATTTTAAATGAAAAAAATGTTTAAGTAATTGTCGTAAAAAAAAATCGTTTCGTAGATCCTTTCTTATATACCTACATAATTAACTAGATCACGGCATAAAAGTTAAAAAAATATTCATACTTTGTTTCAAATAACTTTTGTAGTTCCAGAAAAATAATCACTTTTTAGAAAAATCACCAGTTTTTGTTCAAGTGGTAAATATCCTGTTCTCGAATAACAATTATATTAATTTGTTCGTTATTTTCAGAACAAGGTTTGTCAACCAAAAATATAATACTTACATAGCGGTACAAAGTTCGCCGGGTCAGAGAGTATTTATTTATGATCTACAAATTCGTTATCAATAAATTGTTTATTTACAGTCACAAATATTTATGAATATCAAAACAAAAAATTCAGCATATTTTTTTCTTAAATCTAGAGAAAATGTAAGGTAGACAAATTTCTTAAATTGTAAATAAATCGATCCGCTGATAACACGACGAAAGTGTTAAAATATGTTGATTTATTTATATTCAGCAACCTACTTTCGTTTCTAAAACCATTATCATCAGTGAATTTTAAGTAATTCACAGTTACATTTTTTGTAATTTTTTTTAGGTTGTAACGTTGTAACCTATACGGCCTTTTTTAACCGACTTCCTAAAAAGGAGGAGGTTCTCAATTCTACTGTTTTTTTTTTTATGTATGTTAGCTCAGAAATTTTGACTGAGTGGACCGATATCGATCAATTTTATTTTAATTGAAAGGTGTTACGTGTCATGTGGTCCCATTTAAATTTAATTGAGATCTGACAAGTACTTTTAGAGCTATATCTAATAATGCGTATTTACTTAACTATTTTTTCGTCTTATTACGTTGTGTTACTTGTCGCTGTAATTGAAGTTGGTTTTTTTTGCGAGCAAACACAATCGTTTAATTCACATTTCATAATACGGACTATTCTACAGACTATGGTATTATTTGCCTCTTGTCAGCGGTTAAACATCTGTTAGACACGCGTGCTTATTTAAAAATATGTTTGTTTACAGGATAATTGAATGTTTATTTAGGAAACACAAGCTTCCTTCGAGCCTTTATCTCGTATTATATTTATTAAGGTATCGATGCAATATTGGCAGAATGCTTTATCTCGTATTATATTTATTAAGGTATCGATGCAATATTGGCAGAATGCTTTATCTCGTATTATATTTATTAAGGTATCGATGCAATATTGGCAGAATGAGTTCACGCTCGAGTTTTATAAACATTAATTTAATTAATTTATTCGTGTTCTTTATTTGTGATATTCGGCAATTTTTACGTTTTGCGGCCTCTGTGGCTTCTCTGTTGGAATCTATATTTATACAAATGACGTGTTTATTACAATAAAATATAAGTAGGAAGTTCTTAATTTTTTTTAAGACATGTGCCATATATTTTTAACCGACTTCCAAAAAGGAGGTTCTCAATTCAATTGATTTTTTTTTTAATGTACCTATGTCACACCTCCGAACTTTTGACTGGGTGGACCGATTTCGAAGATTTTTTTTAAATCAAAAGGAGGTGCGTGTCATGTGGTACTATTTCAATTAAATTGAGATCCAACGAGTACTTCTCGAGCTCTAATAATGCGTATTTATTTGACTACTAGCTTCTGCGCGTGACTTCGTCGGCGTGGAATAGGACCAATTCTGTCATACATGATTTGTGCGAAATTTTAACCGTTTACGCAGCGGAAGCTCTCAAAAGGAAAAAAACCCCGATTTTGAAACATTCTTCATTGGTGCTACGCTCCTATTGGTCTTATCGTGATGATATATAGCCTATAGCCTTCCTCGTTAAATGAGTTATCTAACACTGAAAGAATTTTTCAAATCGGACCAGTAGATCCTGAGATTAGCGCGTTTCGCTGGATGTGCCGATTTTGATGATTTTTATTTTAATCGAAAGCTGATGCTTTTTTGTACTTTCATTTAAAAATAATTGAGATTGACTGCTTTTTGAGTAATCTTTGATAGCGCGTATTTAATTGACTACTTCTTCTATTTACGTTGAATTTCTTGTCGATGTATTCGAAGTCAGTTTTCTTTCCCTAACTCAATTATATCACAAACATTTTATTTAAATGAAACGAAGTCCTTTTTTCAACAAATTAATAAAATTCTTTTGAGAACTTTTTTTTTATTTTATAATTTTTTCATTATCAACTTTTTATTGAACACACGAAAACTCACCTGTGCGGCGTGCGGGCTGCCAGGAACACGTAGTTGGTCCCGTACATGCCGGTCAGAAGCACCGGCAGCGCCAGGAGCGCCGCGATGCGCGCCTGCCACCAGCCCCAGCGGGAGACACACTCCTTCTCCATCACTGCTGGATCTTCTTCAAGTCCTCAGAAACAACGTGCACCGATCGAAAGCTCAACGCGACAAATGTAAATAAAGGAACGACTCGTTGTTTATAACGGAACGTTATCAGCGACGCGTCCCGCCCGCCGGAGGGTCCGAGCGGTAATACCGCGGTAGCTCGTGGTGAGGAAGGAGACCGGCAACCGACTTCTTGACAGTTGACCCGCTCACGGCACTCGCGAGTTATTGAAAATGAACTCAATATCTGCTAGATAAGAGTCAATTCGGTTTGCAGCGCGACCGGCGACCACGTGCGCTGACACCGAAGTCACTCCAGCTACGCCCGATACTAAACACACGCTATTAAAACACACATTGTATCAACGAGTCAGCAATATGTCTTTAAAGTGAACTGAGCTGAGAAGCCAAATTGTCTTAGTTTCATTGAAAATGATTAAAACATTAGCTGGTTTGACTGTAAGCGGAGACGGGCAGGCGTCCGAGAGTACCTACGTGGTAAACGCACGTGGCGTACTATCTCGTTTAAAAATACCTCTTGAACAAGTGTGCCACGACGAAAATAAACACACACACACAAACATACGTGAACCTTTCGTGAGCTAGTGCTTTGACTTCAACTGTCCGAGAGACATACTGACACACCCACCTACACAAGTTGTTGGCATATTTAAAAAAAAGTCAGTTGTAACAGGCGCTCAACTGATTATATCGAGAAATATTGAACTCAAACGCCTTATGATATAAACATTTTAAAACGTGAGTGGATGACGTTGCAGTAGCAGTCACAGCAGGCCACGCCTCTGCTGTCAATAGTACCCTATTAAAAAAAGTGTTTGTGTCAGCTCCGACGCGCGACTGGAGTTTACTCCTTCAGATCGACTGTCTAAGTAGTCACAAACAATGCCTACTAGTCTAAGAAAAAGATTAATAACATATCAAATGGTAAATAAACGACTCAAATAATTCCGATAGATGGCGATAACAAAAACGTAACGAGGTCATTCGTTCAGTAGATTTTACTCCTCATATTTTTTTCATACCGGGGCCTTATATGAAAATACTTCAAAAATGTCATAAACCTCATACATATAAACTAGGACTAATGCAGACAAATCCTAATAGATCACAGACATATCGTTAGATTTAGTCTGAAAAAAACCGACTTAGAATACATCAACAAGTAATACAAGGTATGTAGACGAAAAAAAGTCAAATAAATACGCGTCATCAAAGATCAACTCAAAAAGTAGACATCAGGTGACCTCAGTCAATTTGAATGGGACCATAAAACAAGCATCAGCGTTCGATTGAAACAAGTATAATCGAAATTGGTACGCCCAGTCAAAAGTTTTGAGGATACAGACATAAAAAGTGCTGTGTGCCTACGGCACTAAAGAATGTAGCCACCCCCTCTCTTCCCGTGGGTGTCGTAAGAGGCGACTAAGGGATAACACAGTTCCACTACCACCTTGGAACTTAAAAAGCCGACCGATGGCGGGATAACCATCCATGCTGGCTTTGAAATAAACAGGCCAAAGACGGGCAGCAGCGTCTTCGGTGCGACAAAGCCAGCCCTGCGGTCACCAACCCGCCTGCCCAGCGTGGTGACTATGGGCAAAACACATGAGTTCACGTCATAGTGTCGGGCGCGAACTTGTGGAGGCCTATGTCCAACAGTGGACTGTGATAGGCTGTAGTGGACATAAAAAAAATTGCGTGCGTACAAAGTTCACATGTCAGAAGTGAAACTTCTTTGGCAAACTAATTTAAAAAAAATAATTGAAAAAAAAAACAAAAAGCGAACGTCACGCGGTGTTCCCAGACGGTCACCCATCCAAGTAACTGACCGCGCCCAACGATGTCGCGTTACACTATTTCTCAAATTTAACCCCTCATGCCGTCATGCGCCTAAAGAAGTTTCACTTCAATACAATTAAATTCAGAACCTCCTCCTTTTTTGGAAGTCTGTTAATAATAAAGTAGGTACGGGGTGCATACGCGCCTTTTGAAACCAGGCAAAACTTAAATTGACTATTCGAGAGTACAGAGAGAGGGTGAAATTATTGTAATAACCGATTAACATTAAAAACAAATAGGTTATTCATCAGGCGCGATCGTGCCGACGAGCCATCACGAGCATCACTACATGTGACGCTGTGCGCCCGTCGAATATTTAATAGCAATTAATGTTAAACGAACAATGGTATGTACCTAAATGTCTTCGCCCAGACGATTCTGAACCTAGAGATCTAACTATCAGGGACTTACAATCAGAGAAAAATCATTTTTACTATTTTTTAATATGTAGTGACTAGTGCCATAGCCTTTTATTTGAAGAGAAAACCTTTAAAAGATACTCGTATTCCGGATGGTACCCGGTTATGTGGAGTCAAGTAATATTAGTTATTAGGAGGATACACTTTTGTGCTACGCTTTCCGACTATACGACTAACTAAACGATTATATCTTGAGGTTTGAACTTTAACATAGTAATTTAAATATATATCTAAATGTGTTATATATGTGTCTTATACAACAATCTGATAGACTTGAAAACAAAAAAAAATCATATTAATGATAATGATATCGTTCTACCAACACCATCTGTGATTTGTCAACTACACCTAATTAGACTTTTAAGTAATACTACGTCATAACAACCGGGACCGACGGCTTAACGTGCTCTCCGAGGCACGGTGGGGAGACCCACAAGGACTGCACAAACACCCAGACCTCGGCAAACATCTGTATGGCCAATACAAATGTTTAACATGTTCGGGGATCAAACCCGCAACAGTCAACGCAACAGCCACAAACCAGTGATGTGACCGTTGCACCAACGCGTCGTCGTCGTTCCTTGCAACAACATGACGAAATCTAAGTTTACCAAAAAATTTCTGTGCAACTTGGTTATATAACAGTACGGTTCTTGAGGAGGTTCATACTTGATACTTATAACTTAATAAAGTATTACGCCTTCCACTCTTCTTGACACTTATTTAGAAACTGACTCAAAAGTTTCACATATGTTCCAAGTAGTTTACTTTATAAATACTTTTATTGTTTCCGTAGTTTTAAGCATTTATCTGTCGCTATACACACAAAGTTAATCTTGTTTATTTGTGACAATAGAACAAAGTTCTTTTATAATATTGGTCTAAGATCCGAGAAGGTAAATCTTCCCTCATCTGTTAATTAGATGAAACAATTTTTTATAGGCTTATTTAAATATTGTGAGTTTATAAAAACAACCTCTGCCACCATAAGCCTGCTGCAAATTTTTTTTTTTTTTTTAGCTTTTCCCTCTCATGTTAATTACATGTAGTAAGCTAAAACCGTTAATATTTTACATTATATACCTGACTGTAGTAGGCACCCATCTCTATGATTGCTACACTTATCTGCAGCCAGGTCAGTAACCTCAGTCAGAGTAACCTGGCTGCAGGTAAGTATAGCAATCATAGAGATGGGTGCCTACTATAGTCAGGTATATAATGTAAAATATTGACGGTTTTAGCTTACTACGTGTAATTAACATGAGAGGGAAAAGATTTATTAGAAGAAAAAAATTTTTTTTTTAAGTGTTATTATTTGCAGCAGGCTTATGGTGGCAGAGGTTGTTTTTATAAATTCACAATATTGAAATCAGCCTATAAAAAATTGTTTCATCTTATTAACAGATGAGGGAAGATTTTGTTATATTCCGGATCTTAGACCAATAAGCACTGTGTACTTCTTACTGACGTGACAAGTTCACCACAAACAGTTTATTGAACATTTGTATCCTGTATTGTTAATTGTTAATAATTATAGATATAAAAAACATATATATATGTATGTACGCGTTACCAGTTACCACCAATCACCAAAATTCAGTGTGGATGTAGACATTTTTAATTTATACTAGGAAAGTACATCTATTTCATTTTATTTTTAACAACTATTTACTTGAATGGAAAGTTGATTGTAATAAATAAGATAAGAAAAAAAATCCTTTACAATTTCATTCCAAGGCGAGGCGACGTTATCTCAAGCCGCGAGACAACACTGATACTACCAGATACTACTGATAGTGGCGACGCGCCATACAATCGCACGCCACGCATCGCTCACCGGTCGTCAGTCGCCAGTGTCTGTCATGTTGTGGCGAAAGCGAGAGGCGATCGTGACGATACCGACGACATGAACGACATCGCGTCGGTGACGAGCGAGCACACACACAGACACAACAGTGACCCCGAGCAGAACACACAGTGAAATAAAACTTATCCGAATAGTTACTGTTCTTATTTGAGACACAAACAACACATCTGAACTTAATTTATTCATAATGGAAAATAACGAAAAAGTAGAAGACGGCAATCAGTCACACGGAGCGAAAGATGAGACAGTGGATGCAAAGCAGAATAACGGGAACTCGAAGACACATAAAGAAGATAGATTGTCCAACCAAAATTTGTTTCCCATAGAACAGGAGAAAGAAGTACATAAACATTATTTCGTGAGAAGTATCTCTGCGGTCGAAGATGGGATCAGCACAAGAAGTAACACGTCGTACAAGAAGAAGATCAAGGATTCAGCGGAGGCGCTGGAGCACGCCCTGGCGCAGCTCGGCCACTTCGATCTCTACCAGAAGTACGCGCTGTTCCTGCTCTGCATACCCAACCTCTTCTCTGCCATGTACTCGCTCAACTATGTCTTCGTAGCTGATCAAATTCCTTTCCGGTGAGAATATTTGGAAATTTAAGTCGAATATAAATTGTATCATTTTAATATCAAAAACGGTTTCAATGGAGCTTGACAAATTAAAAGCGTACAGTTTTAATCATTTAGAATTTTAGATATTTGTATTTGGAATTCTGCGTAGGTGTCGAATTTAACATCTGTACAAATAAATAAAATTGGAGTGTCTGTTTGTAATAGTAAAATAACCGCTTTTTACTAAATGTATATGGATGTATACACGGTACATATACCAAAATAATAAAAATTACGATTTTTGTCTGTCTGTTTGTTCTGGCTAATCTCTGAACCAGCTGGACTGATTTTGACGGGACTTTCACTGGCAGATAGCTGATGTAATAAGGAGTAACTTAGGCTACTTTGATATTAGAAATTTATTTATTTTATAACTTTGCGAACTGAACAATAACTTTCTTGTTAAGTTCCACGCGGACGAAGTCGCGGGCACAGCTAGTTGTTAATTTCTAATTTCCTGAATTGGGATACATTTATTATTCAAAACGACAACATTTGTATTGGCCATACAGATGTTTGTCGTGGTCTGGGTGTTTGTGCAGCCCTTGTAGGTCTCCCCACCGTGCCTCGGAGAGCACGTTAAGCCGTCGGTCCCGCCGGTTGTTATCATGTACACCTGATAGCGATCGTTACTCATAGTAGGGAATATATCCGCCAACCCGCATAGGAGCAGCGTGGTGGATTAAGCTCCGATCCTTCTCCTACATGGTGAAGAGGCCTATGCCCAATAGTGGGATATTACAGGCTGAATCGTTATTATTCAAAACAGAAGTCATAACCTATACGAGGTCACTTTAAAACTTGAAATCTATTTTAAAGCAATATTATGAAAATTATTCAACGTTACCGCTACCGTCTGAACCCTAGTCCAAAGACGCGCGAAGAGCTTACAAATTCTAAAGCAGCTCTTCAGCGTAGCACACGCCACTTTGCAAATGTCCATTGGATCAATATTTGCCGCAACATCCAAGCGTGTGCAGACTCGGGAAACTTCAGCGGTGTGTACTCTGGTATAAAACAGGCCATTGGCCCTGTTCCCAAAAAGACAGCTCCCCTTAAAGAAGCGGACGGCTCTGTTATTACAGATAGTCACCGTCAAATGGAACGTTGGGTAGAACATTTCACCAGTCTCTATGCGATTCCAGTCAGAATCGAACCGGAGGCTGTTCAGAGCATTCCTAAATTGGATACTTGGAGTCAATTAGACGACCTACCTACTATAGGGGAATACCATATTGCTGTAAAGCAGCTTAAGCGCGGTAAGAGTCCAGGTAGTGATGGAACTCAAGCAGAAATTCTTAAACTTAAGTGCGTGTCACCTATTCTGCACAATCTGCTGTGTAAGTGCTGGGAAGCGGGGTGCGTGCCTCAGGATATGCGTGATGCTAACATCATCACATTATACAAAGGGAGAGGAGATCGCGGCGATTGCAATTCCTACCGTGGCATTTCCCTTTTGAGCATTGTCGGCAAGCTATTTGGACGCGTTATATTAGGAAAGCTCCAAAAACTTGCAAATCGCGTATATCCTGAGGCACAGTGTGGTTTTCGCCCGCAGCGTTCCACAGTGGATATGATTTTCTCCCTTCGTCAACTACAGGAGAAGTGCAGAGAGCAGAAAACGCCATTGTATATGGTGTTTGTAGACTTGAATAAGGCCTTCGATACCGTCAGCAGGGAAGGTCTTTATACTGCACTGAAATGCATTGGGTGCCCACCGAAACTCTTGAGCCTCGTTCAATCCTTTCACGAAGGTATGAAGGGCACTGTCGTTTTTGATGGCCAAACGTCTGATAAGTTCGTAGTGCGTAGGGGTGTCCGTCAGGGCTGCGTGTTAGCTCCTACCCTGTTTGGTATATTCTTTTCGCTTATCTTGAAAACTGCTTTCGGCGAAAACCAACAGGGTATCCACCTTCATACAAGAGTAGACGGAAAGCTATACAACATCTCACGGCTTCAAGCTAAACGAAAGCGTAATGACCTTTTCGTCGACTCTTTGTTATTTGCTGATGATGCAGCTTTCGTGGCAAACTCAGTTCTCGAGCTTCAAACAATCATGGACAAATTTTCCAAAGCCTGCACTCTGTTTTCCATGTCTATAAACCCCAAAAAAACTGTGGTGCTAGCGCAAGGCAGTGCAGAAATACCTGCAATAATGCTGGATAGCACTACCTTACAAGTGGTGGATAAGTTCTGCTACCTGGGATCGGCTGTCTCGAACAATCTCTCTCTAGAAGCAGAAATCAATACTCGTATCGGGAAAGCGGCGACTATGTTCGGGCGGCTCAGTACAAGAGTGTGGAACAACAAACATCTTACCAACAGGACCAAGATGATAGTATTCCAGGCTTGTGTCTTGAGCACACTCTTGTACGGAGCGGAAACATGGACGTCTTATGCAAAGCAAGAACGCCAAATCAACACTTTCTATATGCGCTGCTTACGGACCATCCTGGGTATAAGTTGGAAAGACAGAGTGACCAACGAGAGGGTTCTAGAAATAGCGCAGCTACCTAGTCTAACTGCCATGCTTAAACAGCGTCGGCTGCGTTGGTTGGGGCATGTGCACCGGATGGATCCCTCCCGACTTCCACGGCAGATCATGCTCGGCGCAATTGCGGATGCAAAAAGGGACGTTGGGAGGCCTTTGCTTCGTTTTAAAGACTGCGCCAACCGCGATATGGTGACTTTTAACATAAACCACAATAACTGGGAAAAACTAGCCGAGAACAGAGACCAATGGCGTAAGAGCGTGAAGGATGGTCAAAAACACCATGATGAAGCCTGGTTTAGACTCTTATCGAACAGGAGAATCAAAAAACATCAAAACAGCGACAATTATGACACTAGCGCATCTTTTCCCTGTTCGGTGTGTGGTAGAGTCTGCCGCTCCCGTATCGGCTTGTACAGCCATCAGAGAAAATGCTCTTTAGGCACTGTTTGAATCGTCTGTAATAGACGTAAAGGCCTATGATATGATATGATATGATACCGCTACCGTGGTATTATTTATTAAATATGTACTCATTCGAAATTTCGCATAGGTGCTTATTTTATTTTATACAAGCTGTACCCCGCTGTTTCACACCCGTTAATTTAAAGAAAAAATAGCCTATAGCCTTCCTTGGTAAATAGCCAACACAAAACGAATTTTTCTATTCAAACCAGTAGTTTCTAATATTAGCGCGTTTAAACAAACAAACTTTTTATCTTTATTGTATTACTAATTTAGTATAGATATTTTGTTTCCGTATACGTACAGTGTTAAAACAGTGATTAGGTACATGGTCTGTGGGGTCCGCGGAAAGGTAATCGACTTAAACCAGTTTTAAAACTAAAAAAGCAGTTGTCGGGTAAAAAAAATTGCGTGCGTACAAAGGACACGTATATGTCACAAGACTCACAAGCACAAGTGAAACTTCATTGGCTAACTAATTCAAAAAAATATTAATTCAAAAAAACGAATCTAAAATACAAAAAGTACTTGAAAAAAAGCCAACGTCACGCGGTGTTCCCAGGCGGTCACCCATCCAAGTACTGACCGTCATGACGCTGTCGCGTTACCGGTCGCTCCACCCCTCATGCGCCTAAAGAAGTTTCACTTCTAAAAGAGATCCAGAAAGCATTTTGACCTGACTGTAAAGACATTTTTGAATGACTTAAAAAGTAGGAGGTTCTCAATTCGACTTAATTTTTTTATGTGTTATCTCATAACTATTAGGTGTACCGATTTTGATGATTATTTCCTTATTGGAAAGCTTGTGTTCGTTATATATAGTTCAATTCAAATTTAAGCGAGATCTGGCAAGTGTCTTTTGAGTTATACTCAATAATACGCATTTGATAGATTATTTTTTGACTACTCACCCGTAGTGCTTGTCAATATAAATGGAATTATGGAAACCGGATTTTATTGTTTGCAAGCAAAACCAATTATTTATGCTACAACATAATTATCTACGGCGCAATATCTAAAGAATAACTGACTAAAAATATTATATGTAGGTATATCATGTCTTTCAATTTCATTACGAGTAGGTATGTGGTTTAGATAAATATATTTATAGCCAACTTCCAAAAAAGGAGGAGGTTCTCAATTCGATTGTATGTTTTTCATGTAGATAGGTATATTAGAAGAAATCAGAACTTTTTACTCGATTTTAATGTTTTTTTTAATCGAAAGGTGTTGCTTGTTATGTGATCCCATTTTAATTTAATTGAGATCTAACAAGTACTTTTATAGTTATATCTAATAATACATATTTACTTGACTTTATAGAGGTTCTCAATTCGTTTATGTATGTTAGCTCAGAACTTTTTACTGGGTGGACCGATTTCGATCAATTTTGTTTTAATTGAATGGTGTTGCGTGTCATGTGGTCCCATTTTAATTTAATTGAGATCTAACAAGTACTTTTATAGTTATATCTAATAATACATATTTACTTGACTTTATAGAGGTTCTCAATTCGTTTATGTATGTTAGCTCAGAACTTTTTACTGGGTGGACCGATTTCGATCAATTTTGTTTTAATTGAATGGTGTTGCGTGTCATGTGGTCCCATTTTAATTTAATTGAGATCTAACAAGTACTTTTATAGTTATATCTAATAATACATATTTACTTGACTTGAATCAAGTATGAAATGAATAATTTATAGTTATATGTTTATAACTATTAAAAGGATGAATGAATTTAACTTGGAAAATGAAAATTCCGTGCAATTATTTATTTATCGAATAATTTTGTAAACAGACTCTTAAAAAATAATATTTTATAAAGTAAACTCATCATTGCTTTCTCACCTTTCTAATTCTAACATTATTTCAAGGATGTAATGTCGATATTCTAGTAAACAATAAAGCCTCGTTTCCACTAGGGAACATTTTAGGGAACATTACGTGTGCCGCAACATGTTGCAGGACACGTAATATAACGCAACATACTTCTCCCAGATGCGTACTAGAGGAATGTGAAGGAAACGGAAGTAGTTTCAACGACTCTACAATCCAAGCGCTGCTGCCCGAAGACCGGTGTCGTCGCTACGAGCCGCAGTCGTCCCCCCAGTCGGGCTGCACCAGGGCAGACTACCGGAACACGACCACGCCCTGCACGACCTTTGTGTATGAGAACATGGACACTGTCTATGCAGAGGTGAAGTAATGCCTAAACTTATTAACCTCGTCCAAGTATGTTTTCTATATATTTGAGACAAAAAAACTTAATTATGTTCTATAGCTTTGAAAGTCTAAGTTCTTTTTATTGTATTGATGGCTTAAATGGATTTGGTTTATCGTCTAGTTTGGCTTAGCGTGCAACGAGTGGCAGCGGACTCTGATCGGTACGGTGCGCAACGCTGCTCTACCGCTTGCGTTAATTCTCACCGGGTATTTATCAGATGGGTAAGACTTCATTTATCTTAATTTATATTTACGAACTAAAAGATTGCACATTACAATTATTTTCCAAATAATCTGACAGATGGGGTCGACGCACCGCGTTTTGCGTCTTTTCAGCGTTTGCCGGCGCGCTCGGTATCGTCAAATCTTTTGCGCCAAATTATCAGATATATCTGGCAATGGAATTCTTCGAAGCCGCTCTCGGTTATGGATTCAATAGCGCCGCTTATGTTATGAGTAAGTGCAATGTAATGTAACATTGAACGTTACACTAAAGTTCAACTTGTTAACTTTTTTTTATTATTAAACTAAGACTATATATACTTCATAAGAGTTATCTTCCGTGCAGTGGTGGAGCTGGCGCGACCGTCACTGCGTGCAGCGTTCGCCTGCGCGACCGGCGTGGGCTACGGACTCGGCGGGATGCTTTTTGCGCTCATTGCGAGTCAAGTCCCCTACTGGAGGAATCTCCTGCGCACCATACACACTCCCGCGCTACTTTTCCCTGTCTACTGGTTTTTAATGGACGAGAGTGCTCGCTGGCTGCACGCCACGCAGCGAACAGACCGCGCCGTTGCTGCTATTCGTAGGATAGCTCGATGGAACAAAGTAATACTTGGTAACATTACAATATATCATTATTATATCAATTTAAAATATTCTAAATAACCAAGTAAGTACGTTTCTTTCTAGATCAAGTTAGACGACGATCTTTTGAAGATGGTCGGTGACAAAAAAGATGTTGAAGAAGAAAAATCTGAAAGGAACCCGTGGTTGAGTTTCATAAAGTCACGCGTGCTGATGCTGCGGTTTGTGGCGTGCGCGTGGTGCTGGGTGTCGGCGAGCTTCGTGTACTACGGGCTCACCATAAACTCCGTGACGCTGTCCGGGAACAAGTACAACAACTTCGCGCTGAACATGGCGATGGAGGTCGTCGCGTCTCTGCTCATCATGATGGCGCTGGAGCGCTTCGGTCGCAGAAGAAGTATATTTGTGGCATTTCTCGTATGTGGGATATCTTGCGTCACTCCATATTTTGCCTGTACGTTGGAACTCGTCTAATTATATTTTGAGCAAGTATACTTGCTGCCAGAGAACATTGTTAATAACTTGTTCTGCTCTTAGCCAGCACAGCAGTGATCTTGTTCTTCGTGGGCAAGCTGGCGATCACGTTCGCCTTCAACTCGCTGTACGTGTTCACGACGGAGCTCTTCCCGACCAGCGCGCGCTCGTCCGCGCTCGCCGCCGTGTCGCTCGTCGGCCGCCTCGGCTCCGTGCTCGCGCCGCAGACGCCTCTGCTGGTGAGGAGCTTCTGACACGAGTTACATTACATAAAATAACAGAAAACTGACGTAGGACACAGCAGGGAATATTCTGTTAAAAATCTGGACTGGGGAAGTACCTCAACCTTACATAAAATCGCAGCTAAATAATACCGGTTTCAAGCAGTGTTGTTTTCCTTTGGTGAGTAAGGTGACCAGAGCTCCTGGGGGGGGGGAATGGGGTAGGTTTGGCAATTCGCTAGCGATGCTTCTGGTGTTACTGCGTCTATAAGCTACTATAGTCTGGGACCTGGGTTGTCTGGAAGAAATGGCTAATTAGCCATAATTCCGCCCATTGCACTTCACTGTCAGTACTTATCTGTAAGCTTTGTTTGTATATATTTGTGGTGAACAATAAAGTATAAAAATAAATAAAAAAATAAATAAATAGTCGCTTACCATTAGGTACCTAAGTCGTACACTTGTTTGCCATCCTGGCTGTATAAAAATACTATTTGTTGAGCAAAGCGGAACATTTAAAGATTAAATCTTTGTGTTTTCCTTCGTTGGTAGTTTTAAAGACAACCTTCGCTTTTGAAAATGCCTCTGATATTTAGCAGATTACGATTCCACCAAATCGTGAAACTCGGATGTGTGAGCCAACTGTGCCCGACTGTGTAGCTCACGAATCAAACTGCGATATTTATTTATTTATTTATTTAGGGTCAACAGCAATTGTTAACACTAATCTATACTAATATTATAAAAATGAAAGTTTGTTTGTTTCTTTGAACGCGCTAATCTCAGAAACTACTAGTCCGATTTAAAAAAATTCTCTCAATGTTAGATAGCCCATTTATCGAGGAAGGCTATAGGCTATTTTTTTTTCAAATTAACACGTGTGAAACCGCAGGGCACAGCTAGTTCCACAATAAAGTAATTTACAAGCCTCTACTTAAAGAGAACAACAATTCCGCAGAGTGTGACCCTGCAGGCAGCGCTGTACGGCGTCAGCTCGGCGCTGGCGGCGCTGGCGGTGCTCGCGGTCCCGGAGACGAGGCGCGCGCCGCTGCCGCAGCACGTGCGCGCCGCCGAGACCCTGCGCGCGCCCGCGACAGACCTCCACCTACCCACTGACAACTGCACTAGACTGTGACGGACTGCTGAGGACTCCAGTAAGGGCAGAAACACATAACCGCCTTGCGACGTCGCAACGCTTAAATCGGCAGTGGCGTCACCGCCGATTTTAGCGACGCAAATATAACTTCGTATTTCATTAGCTGGTGCGCGCCGACGAAAATGAGTATTAGAAAATTATGAATTGACTGATAATTTAATGAAAAACGTGGCATTAGTGTCAGTTACTGAAATGTTAAGTATCTGTTAACAGTGTAATCCTAAAAAATAAAGAGAAAGAAGAATTTATTAAGTTAATGAAACTATTCATTGAAAACTGAATTTTTAACTGAGGTAGGGCACAACAGAAAATTTCCTGCTCAAAATATGGAGCAGCCCGACTGGGGTAGTACCTCGACCTTACGGAAGACCACAGCTAAATAACACTGTTTTCAAGCAGTGTTGTGGTCCTGTTAGCGAGTAAGGTGAGAGCTCCGGGGGGATAGGGTTAGCAACGCGCATGCGATGCTTCTCGATGTTTCTCGATGGTAGGTAATCGCTTACCATCAGGTGAGCCGTACGCTTTTTGCCGCCATAATTGTCTAAAAAAAAAACGAATGCCTGATGAATGATATAAATATATTGTATACCTACTGTAATATTTCATCAAAATGACTTTAAAGTAAATGTAGCGGGTAAATAAAGAAATTGCTGATATCTTCATCTTCTCGGAGGCTGTAATATTTTATCTTTGACTATGATAACGAGAATCCCCTACACGGTAACACTTATCTCGACGTGCGCCATTGCGACAGATACATCAATATCACATTGAACATAAGCAGAAATAATTTTATCTTGATGACGTCGAGAGAGTGATCAGCGTAGAATGCCTCCGTGGAATGTTTTTATAAACAAAAACCTTCTTCTCCATACACTTGCCAGTTCCCTGGAAGTTTCGGAATGTATTTATTTTCGTATATTCCCCTAACAAAATAGATACATAAAAAATAATGTACGTAAAGAGAATATAATTTTTTTTAAAAACTATTTTTCTTCTGTAAATGATATTGTAGGTACGTAATCGAGCGTAACGACTCCGACGTTGGAGACGATCTTGAGGTAGTTTGATAGATATTATTACTCAAGTATTTTGTTACTCTTGACTATTACTATTAACTGTTAAGAATTATCCATTTTTTCATATATTTTTGGAGTTTACTCCTTAAGAATCGATTTTCAGATAAGGCCTCCAGTATGAAAAAAATATTATGAGGAGTAAAATCTACTGAACGAATGACCTCGTTACGTTTTTGTTACGCCATCTATCGGATTCGCTTATTCACCATTTGATATGGTATTAATCTATTTCTTAGACTTGTAAGCCTTTTTTGTGCATATTTAGACAGTCGATCTGAAGTAGTAAACTCGCTTTTTTATACAAAACAATTAGGAAACTGTATTTTGCAAATATTATTAAATTATTTTATTTAACACTAGCCGACCCGCGCCCACTTCGTTGGGCGTTAATTATCTTTGTGATGCAATTATGTTGTGTAGCTCTTAATACTGTTTTATTAGGTTCATTGTTTAGAATTTGACGTATAAAATCGTAATAATATCGTGTATTTATTATTTTAAATTACAGAACCAAATAACATACTTTATAAATAAAATGTTGCTCCAACGCCATCTATCAAAAAGCGAAAAAACTTCGTCGTCGATTGACTAAAATAAGGCTAAATAAAATAAATAGACTAAAAAATAGCGATAGATGGCGTTATTTCTTTGCCATTTTGATAATATATTTTAATATTTTTCTTATTTACTGATTTTTTTGTACAATTACAATATAATATAGCCTATGTCACTCCTGAATAGTGTAGCTTTTTGTTAGTGAAAGAATTTTCATGATCATGTGAAACTAAACTGTGATAGCAATCATACGTCGATAATTTTGTATGTTATTATATTATCTTGATTGTAATATAAATATGACATAAATACAATTTGGAAACTATTTAAAATAACCACAACAAATAAAACCAATTTGTTTAAATGGACTCTTTCTGTACCGAGTACAGTTCGCAGCACGCCTTCACGACTTTGAGCTTTAAGAATGATTGCCCTATGAATGCTTTCAGCTAAACTAGCCGTTGATATTTTGAGATTCCGAATTATCTCAGTGAGTCGGTCAGTCTCTCGTTTCAATCGTCGGTCACTGACGACTGAGGAGCTGTGAGCTGGATGTCATCGTTCTAGTAAACTCTCTTTATCCATCGTTTGTTTTTGTAGTGGACTCTTCGGGTAACCCAATCACCGAATTCTGGATCTCGATACCTTGAAGCCGTTTTCCCGATTTTAGTTGGATTCCTAATTATAATAGCCTCTCAGATGATATGCAATACGGTCTCGATTGACCGTGGATCTATCGCCAACTTATCTTTGTCCTTGTTTTTGACCTACTATACTTCTTATCTTTTACGCTTTGAAATTTTGATCACTTGTTTGCCAAAGACTTGCAAATATTGCAATAAAACCTGTCCTTTCCAATGGATAATCATCCGTCACTAACCACGCATGTACGTTGTTATTTAGCTCGCCAATCTCAAAATGACAATTCCATTTTGTCCAATTCGACATTCTTTAGCATTTCCCACCACCACCACCACTTCAGCCTATCACAGTCCACTGTTGGACATAGGCCTCCACAAGTTCGTGCCCGACATTATGACGCGAACTCATGTGTTTTGCCCATAGTCACCACGCTGGGCAGGCGGGTTGGTGACCGCAGGGCTGGCTTTGTCGCACCGAAGACGCTGCTGCCCGTCTTTGGCCTGTGTATTTCAAAGCCAGCATGGATGGTTATCCCGCCATCCATCGGCTTTCTAAGTTCCAAGGTGGTAGTAGAACTGTGTTATCCCTTAGTCGCCTCTTACGACACCCATGGGAAGAGAGGGGGTGGCAACATTCTTTAGTGCCGTAACCACACAGCACACAGCATTTAAAATAGAACTATCCTTGGGACCTAATTAAGATTTTTTTTTAGCCAATAAAAAAGGATGGTTCTCAATTCGGCTGTATTTTCTGTTTGTTATCTCACAACCTATTATTCGATGGACCGATTTTGGTATTCTTTTAATCGAAAGCTGGTGGTTAATATGTAGTTTAATTTAAATTTGATCGAGATTTGACGATCACTCTCCATGGCCATTTTTTCGACTACCGTATGTTGTACAGTACCTTGTACCTATATCTTATCGATGTAAATTTAAGTTGTTTTTTTTTTCGTTTTCGCGCAAAAACATAATTGTTTATTTCTTTCTCGTAAAATTGTTTGTGAACATTATCCATGTGGAGAAAAATGAGGAGAAATTGAAAACTATCTTTTTTATTAATTTAGACATAAAACTACTTTAGAGTAGATACCTATCAAGTTAAGTGGTTAGTAAATAAAAGATTGAATGTACCCTGTTCTGAATTTTATTGCTTATTAAACCACCCTTACACTACACTGCTAGCTGCGAACACATTTATACCAAAAATGAATATAAAACCAATATTCCATGATGAGACACTGTCGAAATAAAACAATAGAAACTTATACCTATAGGTACTAATACAATCACGTTCGTTATTTTGCTTTACTTAATATACAATATTAATAACTTCGAAATTTACATTGATTTTTAATTCGTTTTCTATCACTAGATATAGGTATGTTAAAGATTTAGAAACTTTTGTTAAACATATATCGTAAATTGCAGCAGACTTAATGAATTAAATATAGTTAGAGCCAACAAGAAGGCAAGGCGGTCGGTAGACAGTAATAGTCTTCTGTTAACTCGTCTAATACTCGTGTTATCGTCAGACAAACGCTCAGTCTTATCGTCAGGTCGCCCGAACTCAGTCCGGCTCCGAACACTACCGCTAACTTACATCGACACTACCTCTACGACAAATGCGAACTTTTTTAAATACGTTATTAATTTTTTATGCAGTCAAATTCTTAATTATTTATTCTTATTTATTTATCATAACAACTTACATACTTATTCAAATTCATTTAATCGCTATGCATTATAATTATATATATATTTTTTAATTTATAGTTAACACTTATGTGGTCAGGTACCGTATTACATCACATCACATGGCACTACATACAGTGACAGCTTACAAGGGTTCTAATGATGTTTACACACTTATTTACACTGCTAAATGTCCACAAGGTCATTAGAGTAGGGTATCCAATGTCATCCTCTAGGACTCACCGTCCACCGACGGCGACGCCGCCCTGGAGCTCGCCTTCCGCCGGCAACGACGTGGGGCGCAGTGTGTCCCCTAGGGCTCACCATCTTCTGGGGGTGACGCGAGGCGCAGTGTGTCCCCTAGGGCTCACCATCTTCTGGGGGTGACGCGAGGCGCAGTGTGTCCCCTAGGGCTCACCATCTTCTGGGGGTGACGCGAGGCGCAGTGTGTCCCCTAGGGCTCACCATCTGCTGGGGGTGACGCGAGGCGCAGTGTGTCCCCTAGGCCGCCTTCCTTGGGCGGCGCCAGCGGGCGCAGCTCGGTGGGCGGGCGCGCGAGGTCCGAGGGCGGCGCGGGGCGCAGGCGCGCGTACACCAGGCGCAGCGCCGCCAGCGCCGCGAAGGTGAGCGCGGCGGTGGACGCGAAGGTGGCGTCGGGCCCGCGGCGCGCGTACACCGAGGACACGAACAGCGGGCCCAGCGCGCGCGACACGCAGCCCGCGCCCGTCAGCACGCCCATCCACACGCCCTGCGGCCGCGGGCCCAGCACCTGCGCTCCCGCCCGTCACGGACACATTGACTTAGCTTAACAGGATATATCCAGCTTGAAATCTGGAGCGGTCCGACTGAGGAAGTGCCTCGACCTTACAGAAGATCACAGCTAAATAATACTGCTCTCTAGTGTTATGTTTCTGTTATAAGTATGGTTACCAGAGCTCCTGAAGGAGATTGAGGTTAGGGTCGAAAACAGTTGCAATGCATCTGGTGTTGCAGGCTTCTATAAGCCACGGTAATTGATTACCATCAGGTGAGTCGTACTCTTCTTTGTCGATATACTTTTACAAAAAAAAAAGACACATTTGCGACTTATTCGTGCTAACTGCTTATAAATGAGCTGAGGAGAGAATGAGGTTTCAATATTAGTGAACATTGACTCCGACGTACCTTAGAGAAGATGGTCTGTATGAGCGTGACGCCGAGCGGGTAGCCGACGGAGACGCAGGCGTAGCCCATGAGGAACTGTGCGAGCGTGAGTCCGCGCGAGGAGGCGCACCAGGGCTGCGCGCGCTGCGGACAGCCGCCGCCCGCCTCCAGCTCCAGCGCGTCGGGCGCCAGCGGCGGCGGCCCGGGGCCCCAGGGGATGCAGAACACGGAAGCCATCCCCGTCAGCAGGAACCCACCCCACAGCAGCACCGCCCTGCGCAACAGTCAAAAGCACAACTGTAAACAAACTTGATATAGCTTCTTATTGACGGTCTCAGCTGCGTTGAGCTTATATCAAGTCGGTTGAGCGCTAAAAGGCTACCACTCTGTGCCTGTTAATCTAAGCACTATAATATAGAGCTTGAGAAATGAAAACTCTTACATATTGCTCAGCCACCCTAACGCTTATAAACTGACAAAACATAAACCTTATATTTATAAAGTGAAACATGGGCGACGTACCGCTCCTCGAAGACCCTGGTGAGCGGCGTGATCAGCGCAAACACTGCGCAGGCGACGAGCGCGCCGGCGCTCATGAGTGCGCCCATGTACTCCAGCGCCTGCTTCTTGCTCCACGCGAACTGGTCCATGGTCAGCGACGTGGCCAGCGTCTCCAGCAGCACAAAGTTGAACACCAGCACGAAGAACGCGCCCACCAGCGTCCAGCTGCTCACGTAGTCCGGCTTGATCGCCTTTAGCGCTTCTTTTTCTGCAAAAGTTATAATTCAATTTGAGACTATGTTTTTTTTATGTAACTAGGTTGGCAAACAAGCGTACGGCTCACCTGATGGTAAGACCGTAGCCTATAGACGCCTGCAACACCAAAAGCATCGCAAGCGCGTTGCCGACCCTATCCCCAATCCCCCCCAGGAGCTATTGAAAGGAGGCGGTACTTTCTACAACACCTGCCTTTTCGACAGCTGATGACAATAGTCAATAGCTGTTCGAACAACTCTATACTTCATATTCCAAAGAATAAAAACACTTTGATTTTATGCAGGATATTTTAAATTTTCATAAAAAAATATAAGTTTAGACTAATAAATCGTTCTGACCATTCTCCATGCCCTGCGCGAGCATGGCCTCCTTGGCGGCGATCTTCCTCTCCTTGAAGCAGAAGGGCAGGAAGAGCAGGAAGTTGAGCAGGCCGAGCAGCGCGTTGAGCCAGCCGGCGGCGGTGAACATGTCGAGGCGCGGCGCGAGCGCGGCGGCGTGCGGCGGGTAGGGCGCGCCGGGGCCCAGCGGCGCGGCGGCGGCCTGCAGCGCCGGGCCCACCACGAAGCCCAGCACCTGCGCCAGCGACGCGCCCGCCACCGCGCGCGTGCGCTCGCCCTCGCGCGTCGCCGCCGACAGGTACGAGCGCGCCACCGCCACGTTCGCTGCAGTACGAGCATCTACTGTCATACACGAGCCCCTTGTCTCAGCAATGGTCAAATTATCATGATTAATTGATTGGTTCAGCCTGTAACACCCTTCTGCTCGGCATAGGCCTCTTCCTCTGTGTAGGAGAAGAGCCAGATCTTAATCCACCTCGCTGCTCCACGGCAGGTAAGAAGATTCCCTATATGTATGATACCTATGTGTATGATAGCAACCGGGACCGACAGCTTATCAAAATTATCATATCACCATGTTCACTCAGTGTCATACAATAGCTAGCGGGATTCACTCGGTTGTAACGTTTCGATAAACATTTTAAATCATATAAGATTTTAGATTAACATGGTTACTTCTATTACGAAAATTATTCGAAAACGGGATATTTAGCATGTTTATTAATTTCTCTCGTGAACAAGACAATCGCAGTTAATGTCGAAATATCGAGCTCCGCGAAGAAAAATTAATAAACATGGTAAATATCCCGTTTTCGAATAATTTTCGTAATTTTAAATCATGTCAAAATTTTTCGATCCAGCGGCAGCGGGATAAAAAAATTTGATATGATTTAAAATGTTTATAATTTCCTCATGTGTGGGTAACACAAATAATAAAAATAAAACGAACGTTTCGATACTTTAACCTTAGCAAAAAAATCTGTCCACAATAAGCTCCTCGTTTCCTGTATACTACATCTGAGTCAAAATACATTTTTATTGCAAAAACATTCCTGAGGAACAAGCATTACACTAGTTACGATGAGACCGACGGCGATAAAAACCTAATTTAAGTTAGAAAATATAACTCATATTAAGTAATATTATGACAATTACTCCTATATACGTTAGATAGGAGTAATCCTAGATACGTTATTACTAGTCAACAAAACTCCTAAAACAACACTGATAATGAATAAACCAGAATCATGAGGAGTAAAATTTATACTTATTTAATAATAGTGTATAACAATTGTACTTCTTATCTATTTATCATAAGTCATAACACTTATGAATATAATTAATACTATTCAAATACAATATAAGTTAACTAGCTGTACCCGTGCAAATAATTCGCATAAGTAATTATTATCACTACAAAATTACAAAAAAGTATTTATACGTGAGTTGATTTAAAATTGAACAAAAAATTTACCGACCGTCAGTCATATATATAACTTTAATAATTAATTAATTTACAAAAACAATAGCAATAATAAATTTTTTAGTTGTGGATACCGGTAGAGCAAGCAATTGTCTATAAAATTAAGGCAAAAAGGGAGGCAAACATCTTAACCTTATAGTGTATTCATATATGATATTTACATAGATTCTCCTCTCAATCCGAACAAGACGTGATCAAACGTCACACAAATTAAGAGATACGGGAAGATGAACATTATCGTGGCTTGCGGCGCTGCTCGGTAGTTGCACTTTAAAATTTGATACCGAGTCTTTCTACAAAAAAAAAAAAACCTCGACCCCGCCTAACGTCTTGCCAAAACATTCAGATCTACTACAGAAATAAAATCGTTTTAAAATGTCTTCTGTACCTATAAAAACTTATCTATTTTAATATGTTTTATTAAAGATTTCTTTCAAACTCGCTCTACGTAGTTCGTTAAATACTCTGTTATCACTATATCAGTGTATGTGGTTGTGTGCGTACTCGTAAGTATATTGGCTCCTGTATCAGAACTACGAGTAATAGCTACTGTTGACTAATTGTTTGTTGTGAAATAATCGCGAGTTCTACATTCCAGCGATAACAGAAAAAATACTATTCTATAACAATGTGATTCGTGAACAAAATCGTTTTATTACATAGGTACTAGCTTCTGCGCGCGACTTCGTCCGCGTGGAACTTTTAAAGGGGAACAATTCTGTCATACCTACATGTTTTTGCGCTGTTTACGTAGCGCACGTAGCGGAAGCTCTCAAAAGGAAAAACATAACCCCGATTTTGTAACATTCTTCAATGGTGCTCCGCTCCTATTGGCCTTAGCGTAATGATATATAGCCTATCTATAGCCTTCCTCGATAATAAGGCTATCTAACACTGAAAGAATTTTTCAAATCGGACCAGTAGATCCTAAGATTAGCGCGTTCAAACAAACAAACAAACAAACTCTTTAGTTTTATAATATTAGTATAGATTCATAAGTAAGAATATTATGTTTGCTCGCAAACGAAAATAACAATAATCAATTTACATCGTCAAGTAATACAACGTACCTAGTCGAACAAATTAATAGTCATTTAAATTTGCATTAACTAGGGAAACTCAAAAAGTGCTTGCCAGATCGCCAGACCACACAACGAGCACACCTAGTTAAATGTTGATGTAATTACACATAAAATACAGTCAAATTGTGAACCTACTTCTATTTCTGAAGCCGTTTAAAAACAAAGAAGATGATTAACACTTGGAAACAGTTACAAATAACAGGCAGTAATCAGTGCGATTGGTTTTTAAAGCATATTCATTACTATTTAAAAGATAATTATTAATGTAATTAACTAAACTACAAACATCCACAGCTATTGTATACCTACGACGTCACAGCTGGTCAATTAATTATAATTGTGATTTACATAATGAATTTAGTCATTTTAGTTTCTACAATGGGCATGACGAAAGATTTAGAAAACCTATTCCGTAATGTGGGTACACATTTACTATTTACGAAAATACCTATATTTCGGTAATAAACTTAAGTTTAAGGAAGTTTAAAACTATTTTTCTAATATGTTTTCAACAAGTGATACAAAACGGCTGCAGGTGTCATGGCGTCGGCTCTGACGTCACGGTACAGTAGTTCGTTCCACCTACGACCCACAAGTGCCCACAACGCCATCGACCACGACCGCTGAAAACCGCTCAGTGGTCTATATACCGTCCAATCGTTTATTATCTTTTTGAACGCTCACGCCTATAAATTACAGGCTATTTTTCAACCATTTTCAACTTGTCTACTAGACTACTGAGCGGTTTTTAGCGGTCGTGGTCGATAGCGTTGTGGGCGTTATGTGGAACGCGTATTATAGCGTGACGTCATGCGCTGTAATTTGTGTTTCAATCAAAATGGCCGATCGCAGTATTTTAATGTTTTATTTTATTGAAAATCACGATAATCTTATTATTTTACATAAAACTAAACCAGTATTTTGAATTTTTTTAATATGAGTGTTCCCCTAAAATTATTAAATTGACGATTTTTTGATACTGTCGTCATGCCCATTAAGTAGGTATTTTAAATATGTACATATACAGGGTGTCCCGCGATAATCTGCAACCCCGAAAGAGGGTGAAACTAGACCATAAATTATCGACAAAAAACATAGAAAAAACTTTTTTAAAAAAATATTTTATTTTTTATTGACGAATTAAGATTTTTATATCTTACCTAGACTCTATGTACAAAAAATGATGATTTCTTCCAAAGTAGTGGGTCGATTACTTTAAAATAAAATAAAATATTACGCCACGTACTTGGCGGTAAGGATAAAATAAAAATTAGCTGGCAAAAAAGTGGCATTATGTCTTTAATTATGCTTCTTGTGAAAAAAAATCCATTTTTTATGACTGTTTTTTTCAATGATCTCTAATTTTCTCAGAATTATGCCCCCAATACCAGGAAATTTTATGATTTATTATTATTTCTTACCATATTGCCATTCAAATAAAAAAAAATTTACGCCTGTATCCCAAAAAACACGTACAAAAATCATCATTTTTTGTACAAAGAGGCTACGTAAGCTATATAAAAATCTCAATTCGTCAGTAAAAAAAATAAAAAAAAATTTTTTAATTTTTTTAATTTTTTTCTGTTTTTTGTCGATAATTTATGGTCTAGTTTCACCCTCTTTCGGGGTTGCAGATTATCGCGGGACACCCTGTATATGTTACAGTCAAAGCTCTTAATCAGTCAAAAGTACTATTGACTAGCGAAATCAGTCAAAAGTACTTTTGACTAGACGAGTTGGTCAAAAGTGGTTTTGACGGAAAATTATTGGTTATTAGTACTTTTGACTGCAGCGGTTAAAAGTACTTTTGACAAACGCTCTCCGTCAAAAGTAGTTTTAACTGCAAAAAAGCGTCAGTCAAAAGCACTATTAATATAAAAGTTTAGGCTAGTCTTTAGATTAAGAACGGCGTCGGTCGGTCGGTCGGAAATTAGATAGGTTAGGGTTATTTTTTTTTGTTTCTGTGACAAAAATATGCCGATAAACAGTCTAATATTGAAATTAGATAGGTTAGGGTTATTTTTTTTTTTGTTTCTGTGACAAAAATATGCCGATAAACAGTCAACCGTTCTTAATCTAAAGACTTACCAAATATCGGCCACCTTACTTTTTAAGAGTTTTGACTGATACGACCAGTCAAAACCACTTTTGACGGAATTATTTAGTCAAAAGTACTTTTAACCAGCTCCATTGGGCAAAAGTACTTTTAACTGTTATTTTAGTTAAAAGTATTATTGACTAAAGCAAACGGGCAAAACTACTTTTGACTGATTTTGCTAGTCAATAGTGCTTTTGACTGGTTAAGAGTTTTGACTGTAACATATACAATGCGTTGTCGCAACAAAAGTGAAACAAACTAGATAAAGCAATACTTGTCATGTATTGGAGCCTTTGTACAAATACTTCACGGAGGCGGAGGTCAGGCCACTCAGACAAAGACTCGATAAATATTGATAGTGTTCGACCATTGTTACCGACCAAAAATAAAATAACATTTCAGAAAATAATTTCAATAGTTTTATAATGATGCGAGTAAGTCTGGGAATCTCAGAATTTCTCCGCTATTGGGAGGCTCACAAGTTGATGCAGTAGGGCAACATAAATGTAGTTCCAACTCATTAACCGGCAAAGATATTTTAGCTTGCAATATGCAGTCGTTGGTGAAGTTCCACTGTTTTTTTGTCAGCTTCATCTCTTTATTGCCTCGTATAAATTAATGATTTCTCGTCAAGTGGACTTTACTACTGAATGCTATTAAAATACAATTGAATTGTAATTTATAAACTTGAATAACGGTGATTATAATTTTTTTTATACAACTATGAACTAAGTCGGCAAACACGCGTACGGCTCAACTGATGGTAGGCGATTACCATAGACGTCTACAACACCAGAACCATCGCAAGCGCGTTGCCGACCCTATCCCAAGTTCCCCCCAGGAGCTCTGGTTACCTTACTCACCAACAAGAACACAACACTGCTTGAAAACAGTGTTATTTAGCTGTGATCTTCTGTAAGGTCGAGCTACTACCCCAGTCGAGCTGCTTCAGATCTTGAGCAGGAAATTTCCAGCTGTTTCCTACCTCAGTTAAATGATTGATGAGGATTGACAAATAATTTTAAACTCTCCTGTTATCTGCAGCTCTCATTGAACGATTCCTAAACGCCGGTTTAATAATCTTTGAGGACGTATCTAGAGTTCATTTCATTATCAACTGACGATGAACCGACCGCTTCGTAAAGTAATTAAATGATTTCACAACGTTTTTACTATTCAACGAATAAAATTCCAAAAATAATCAGTTCATAAGTGATTGCAATATATACAAACGCAATCTAAACGTAAGATAATCTTATTAGCAATCAATTGTATTAAAGCTATATGGATTTTCCAATTTCCGAGTTTTTAAGTTGCTAAGCTGTTTTTATAACTCAAAAACAGCTGACACCCGTTCTGGTGTAGAGGTCCAAGTACTCCGAGTAGACGCCCTGAGGCCGTAGGATATATTTTGTATCAATATTTTGTTTCCGACGTAATATTTTTAAGCTTTAATTTATGGTCATAAGCACTAAACTTAGTATGAAAAATATTTATCATATTTTCCGAGGAACCACTAGCCAGCAGTGCGTCGTTTACAGGCTGACTCAGTTCACTTCTCAGTTACTACAGGTGTGTAGAGATATATAATTGCAATGACATACCGGAGCTGACCCCGACGAGCGCCCGCGCGGCCAGCATCCAGAGGTGCGCGTGCGGGCGCGTGGCGTGCAGCTGCGCGTACAGTGCGGACGCCAGGACGAACAGCGCCAGCGTGGCCAGCATGGGCGCGCGCGAGCTGCCCGCGCGGTTCGCCCACCAGCCCAGCAGCGGGGACGCCGCCAGCTGCCCCAGCGGACTGGCGCCCACCGCCAGCCCCAGCGCCTCCTTGCTCGTACCCGGCTGCAGCTGTAATTGTACGATTGTCTATCAAATAATATTGTTGTTCAAACAAAATAAAATTTCTTTGCAAATGGCTCTTTTTATAGAACTTGGGTTAAGCACAGCTTTTTTATACAACTACGAAGTTTCCAAACAAGCGTACGGCTCGCCTGATGGTAAGCGATTATCTTAACTTGTAGATATCTATAGCTATAGATATCCTGCTTCACCAGAAGCATCGCAAGCGCGTTACCGACCTTACCCCTAATCAACCCCAGGAGCTGCAGGTTAAGGCTTGTAAGTTTTAGCGTGTTCAGTATCTAACAAGTAGCGGCGTAGGACAATAATGACTGAATTTTCATGTTTCTGCTACCTTGAATTTTTGTTTTTTGTTTTTAATAATGTAGAATTTATTTATTTTTTTTCTTGCGTTAAGTGTGTGTGGCTTATGGCGAAATAAATATTTTCATTTAATTTCATGACAAAAGCTGAAAACATAACAACGAAGACAGAACCTTGTAAACTGTGACGAGTAACAACATTACTCCTCTTTACTCACGTTCTCAGATCATTCGTGGCGCAGTTTCAAAGACAGCAAAGTCGAGTAGACGAATATTGTTTAGCCTCCAAAGTAACTTTACAAATTAAATTTTGACGTAACAACGTCTAATAAATCGATAAACGCTGCATGCACGAAAAAGGATGACTCATTGTCCCGTTACGCTCATTATACGCTTGCTCCGCATCTATCCCTCTTCGACTCGATTGGCCTATGCGTCCGAGGAGATGTTATGTTATGACGTTGTCACGTTAAACTATCGTCCGTAAACCAACTTTACAGACAACCAATTTTTTTTAATAAATTTAAGAAGTAGGTACTTTAATATTAATATCGTGTTAGCCTTAGCACAGATACTCCAATTAAAAACCATATTTATCTATTATTTGCTTATTATCAATTTATCTGTTACTAGCTTCGGCTCGCGACTTCGTCCGCGTGGAATAGAAACACTTCTATCAAACATAATTCTTTCGAAACTTTAACTGCTTACGCAGCGCACGCAGCGGAAGCTCTCAAAATACCCCGATTTTGAAACATTCTTTATTGGTGCTCTTCTCCTATTGGTCTTAGCGTGATGATATACAGACTATAGCCTTCCTCGATAAATGGGCTATCTAACACTGAAATAATTTTTGAAATTCGAACCAGTAGTTTTCTATACTAATATTATAAAGAGGTAAAGTTTATAACTTTGTATATACGGAGTAATCTTCGCAAATACTGATCCGATCATGAAAATTCTTTCACTAACAAAAAGCTACACTATTCAGGAGTGACAAGATAAAAGGAAAAAGATAAAAATATATAAAGATTTTAAATCACCAGGATTTGAACCTGCGTCCTCTGACGTGCCGTGTCAACAAATCTATCTAATCAAGCATTATTATTTGCCTTAGAAATTAATTGGTGATTTTAAAACATTTATATTTATCTGATTTGCTGAAAATAGTGAGAGGCTACATTATTCAGGAGTGACATAGGCTATATTTTATTGTAATTGTACAAAAAAATTCAGTAAAAAAGAAAAATCTATACTAATATAATAAAGCTGAAGAGTTTGTTTGTTTGTTTGTTTGTTTGTTTGTTTGAACGCGCTAATCTCAGGATCTACTGGTCCGATTTGAAAAATTCTTTCAGTATTAGATGGCCTATTTATCGAGGAAGGCTATAGGCTATATATCATCACGCTAAGACCAACAGGAGCGGAGTCCACGCCGACGAAGTCGCGCGCAGAAGCTAGTATTAAAATATATTATGAAAATGACAAAGAAACGAACGCCATCTATCGCTGTTAGATTTAACTATTTAATACTCTATTTTATTTACTGTCTATTTGAATCTATCGATGACGAAGTTTTTACGCTTTTTGATAGATGGCGTTGGAGCAACATATTATTTATTTAAGTGGTTTAAAATTTGTTCTTTATAGTATGTTATTTGGTTCTGTAATTTAAAATAATAAATACACGATATTATTACGATTTTATTCATCGCTGTAGGCGCCCGCTGCCGTTTATTTTTTATTTTATATATTTTCTCTTTACTTTCTGTTTTTAACCGACTTCAAAAAAGGAGGAGGTTTCTCAATTCGACCGTATATTTTTTTTTTTTTTTTTTTTATGTATGTTCGGGCATAACTTCGTCGTTTATAAACCGATTTTGATAATTCTTTTTTTGTTGGAAAGGAGATATCCCAACTTAGGTACCATGATAAGGAAACCAGGAGCTGATGATGGGATCCCAGAGAAATGGAGGGGAACCCTCGAAAATTGTAGTGACGACTAGTGCGTTTTATCACTTTTTCCTTAACTACTATAAAGCACTACTATTTAATGAAGGTCTGGAGTCGATCTGATGATGGAGTCGAAAGACAGTTGAGGGAAATCTTCAACTATTTACAGCAATCACCTGCTGTTTGAGCTTCATTCATTTCTATTGATGAGAACTTTGCACCCATATGAGTTACAAGTGCCATTACAGGTCTGATGATGGAGCCCATAAATAGTCGAGGGAAATCTTCAACTATTTACAGCAATCACCTGCTGTTTGAGCTTCATTCATTTCTATTGATGAGAACTTTGCACCCATATGAGTTAAAAGTGCCATTACAGGTCTGATGATGGAGCCCATAAATAGTCGAGGGAAATCTTCAACTATTTACAGCAATCACCTGCTGTTTGAGCTTCATTCATTTCTATTGATGAGAACTTTGCACCCATATGAGTTAAAAGTGCCATTACAATTTACAGGTCTGATGATGGAGCCCATAAATAGTCGAGGGAATTCCTCAATAATTTACAGCAGTTACTTTTGGTTGTTTGACGACCGCTTTGATATAATGGTGCATGTGCCGTGTCGGCGGCGCCTAAACACCGACGGTCGCGGGTTTGATTCCCGCTCGGAGTGTATATTTATGTTTATACAAATATTTCTTTTCGGTCTGTAGGTTTCGGTTCGGTCCCGGAGAACACGCTAGGCTGTCAGTCCCGGTTGTATATCACGAACACCTAATAGCGATCTTTACTCATAATTATATAGTAGGTACTTATGACGACGCGTTAGCGCAGCGGTCACAGCACTGGCTGTTGCGCTGGCGGTCGCGGGTTCGATCCCCGCTCACGACGGACATTTGTATTGGCCATATAGATGTTTTTCGTGGTCTGGGCGTTTGTGTTTGTGTGTTGTGTATGTTTCCGGACTCCCGACACAGGAGAAAACCCTACTGAGGGCCGTTGAGTGTGAAGCGTTTATTCATTGTTTATTATAGTAAGGAATATATCCGCCAAACCACAGTAGAGCAGCGTGGTGGATTAAGCTCTGATCCTTCTCTTACATGAAGAAAGAGGCCCATGCCCAGGAGTAGGATATTACAGGCTGAAGCGTTTTATTTTGTTGGGCTTACTTAATACTGCCGAGAAGCATCCTAATTAGGTCTACACATCACTAAAAATTGTAAAATAAAATAATTTTTAACAAAAACAAAAACCGACTTCAAACAAGAAACTAAAAAGTAACAAATAAATTTACTTAGCACAAAGTAATTCTTATTTTGATTTAGTTAATCAGAAATTATAAAATAAATATTTTATAATTTTGAAGTCGGTGCCAAGTATAATAAAACAATAACTAGGTATATTTAGGTATTATCAATTTTTCTCACCCCTCAAGCTAATATTGGCAGGTAATTATTACGGAATATCTATCCTGTAGTACCTAATTAATTATCTTCTTATAATAGTATTCAGAGACCGCGCACGGCATAAAGTTCACAAATTCGGTGAATATCTGTGGTGGATATAGTACTGAAGGCACCGACTTCAAAGTTATAAAATATTTATTTTATAATTTCTGATTAACTAAATCAAAATAAGAATTACTTTGTGCTAAGTAAATTTATTTGTTACTTTTTAGTTTCTTGTTTGAAGTCGGTTTTTGTTTTTGTTAAAAATTATTTTATACTTTATCGGTACTCCGGACGTAGTTTTGGTCAAAAGTTTTCTTCAAAATTATTTTTGCATTTTAATTTCTACTAAGTACTATAACTACTTCTGTTTTAATATTTGTTATAGTTATTATTTGTTGTTTAGTCTTTTCAGAAATAATTCTAATATATACACGAATAATAATAAATACACGATATTATTACGAGTGTATACGTCCAATACTTGCTATAAACAATGAACCTAATAGAACTTAGTAAATACTAAGAACTACACAACTTAGGTAATGCATCACAAAGAAAAGATAATTAACGCCCAACGAAGTGGGCACGGGTCGGCTAGTTTATTATAAAATACGTGTGAAGTGTAAGTCAAAGATCTATCTCTAATAAGCTAAATTTAAAGAAAAATTCAATGCAGCTGTCATTGGTCACGGAAGTTCAGTACCTAACTATACCTATGTCGTTTTTATATTATTTGGCAGACCATCGGCTCGCGCTCGCTCACGAGTGTGATGCTGTGATGTAACGTCCGCAGAGACAAGACTGCGTCTGCGCCTCCAAACAACCACATTACACGAAATTATAAAGCACTTTGCATTTACATGTCATGACCTTCGCGTGTCATCCAATCACTTCGGACACATTTAATAACAAGAACCTAATTAAGTAGATATATTTACGCGGCGTGCGTGTTACTAGTTTCAATAGACAAAATACCCCATCGTGTCTGTCTCTCTGTCTGTTTGTTTTTCAGTGAAAACGCTACCGAAATCATTTGAGATATAACGAAACTATTAACTTATCGTGGAGTTATTCCTCCAACGTTAGTGATAAATATTCATAAAACTAGCTGTACCCTGCGCCCGTTGCTACACTTTTTTTATCGAACCAACTAAGAATTAACCTTTGTTCGCACAACACTTTGCTGAAGATCATGACATGATCAAATGCATAGTTTACGATTCTATAAAGGACATACAGACTAACATTCATTTTTATATAAGTACCTATATTGATTATAAACTTTCTCGATACCTGCGACGCGTAGTATCATAATGAAATTATAGTACTTATATCTTTAAGGTAGGTACCGTACGAATTGATTATTATCATAATTATGCAATTTCCCAATTCACTCTCCGATGACGTCCGAACACGAGCTACGACAGCGGCGCTCGCTCGAACACATTAGCAGGCTTTGCGAGCTCTCTTTTGTCTTTTTTAAAGGGCCTTTTTCAAATGAGCCCAATGGTATTACGAGTACATGAGGGCTGAGGCCGTCCGGCTTAGTTCCTTACTAAAATCAGCCGCACATACCATTATACATATTACTAGAGCTGCCAAATATCTCAATTTACGCGGAAAATGTAGAGTTCTAAGAGTCTTTTAAAATGTTTTGCTCTTCATCGGAATAGTAGCTATGCCTTGATTTTATATTAACCCTCTTAATTGTCTTTTTCATTGATAAGTTCAAAGAGTGGAAGATTTATTGAAGTAAAACTTCTTTAGGCACGCCTGACCTTTTTGGTGCTGTATAGCGTTCACGCAGACGACGTCGCGGGCAGCAGCTAGTAATGAATAAAATCTTTAAAAAAGTATTTTGTATTATCATTATACAGTTTGAATGTTTACAACGTGACGGAATCACGGAACTTATCAATAATTTATAAGATATCCCGGAGTATCAAGTAGGTCGCCAGGCGCGTCGGACTGTTTTTCGCGGGAGCGGCCGGTTACCGGAAGCCTGGTAGCCCGGTAGCCTGACAGCCTGGTAGCCTAACAGCCTGGCAGCCATGCAGCCGGGCAGCTCGCCACTAGCGACTGTCACTCGTGCAAGGTTCACATTCGCAACACACAAGTCTCCCCGCGACCGGAACTGGGGATCGTCATCGCATCACTCGTGCGTCACTCTGTACTTTATTCATCAATTTGCGCCAAATACATTGTATTTCTTTGTAGTCTTTCTACGAGAGCTCATACATAACACACGTGTAACTACTTGCTTCATAAAAACAATCGAACAATTGACATTCATTGATTCATATGCCTGCATTAAGGTGCCCCGTGTCCCTTATTTTTCAAAGTTTTTATTTTCTAACGCAAAGCTGTTAGTTTTGTTCACTTGCTCCTGAAACACTTGGAAATAATAATCTTAACAGTTAAATAATACCTATATCGTAACGTTTGTTTATGTTTATAATAAATAATAATTAATGTTTATTTCTAAAAATAAAAAATTATAATTAATAAAATATAATACAGTTCCTACATTTTTATTTGTTGTTAATTTAATTATCCTCCATCATTCAGTGTTTATTTTTATTTGTTCATTCTATGTACAACTTTGTGCATTTTATATAATATAACTTTTACTCTTTACGATTAATCATTAAGTATAATTATAAGATAAGAAGAAGATATAGAAATAAATAACACAACTTTGTGCATTTTATATAATATAACTTTTACTCTTTACGATTAATCATTAAGTATAATTATAAGATAAGAAGAAGATATAGAAATAAATATATTTTATTAGAAATTTTTCAATTTAACTCTGTTCAGTGTTAACTTGATATTTACAAAAAAAAATTTTGACTGTACCTACAACAAACGCCTACCAAAAAGCGAAATGAAACTTCGTTCCAATCGGGGGTCCATAGACACCTCACGTCGTTTTTACCTCCTGTCCTCATGTCTGTCTTTTTCACGGCCACGCAACGCTTTGTAATTACCTACTGTAGAGATTTAAATGGAACTTGGCACAATTTCATGATACTTTGAATCGCATCGAATTTAGAAAGCTAAGATGGCTTCCGAAATGAGATGCAATTCCGTTAGTACAAGAGGAGACAAACAACAAAATTATGTTACCGTGAAAGAAATCGCGGATACAGAGACAACGTAATAAATATGAGATTTCAACTCTTACCCATTTGTCCACCATCGTGTACAAAATAAATGAAAAATTGTTTGAGTGAAATTTCGAAATAAATTCAAACAAAGTTATATCCACGTGTCTTGCTACAGACCCAGTGTATTTTCTTTTCTGCTAGTAAGTAGCTGATAAAATCGTCAATTATATTTATCGAAGCACGTTAAATAAATACATGACTACCTACATGTTACAATCAGTTAGTGCGTTACTGGCACGTACTATCTGCGTGCATATTGTTACGATAATAATGCATGAAATCATTGTAATGCCATGTAACGACGGCTAAGCAGCCTAAGCCAGTAGGCTATTCAATTTTTGCCACCCCTACTGACCTCTGAAATTCGATACTCTATTTCGCAATCATATTCATTACGATCATTTTATCAATAGAATTACAACCTGCATATTTTTTTTGAAACTTCTGTAACAAAAAAAAATGTGGATCAAATTCACCCGCCTAAAATTTTGCCGCCTTGGGCTCCAGCCTACTCATCCTACTGGTAAATCCGCTACTGGACCATACAGATGCTGCTCTTGCGTTTGAGTTTCCGTAGTGTGTTGCCGAACCCAGGGGTCCATCAGAAGTTAAGTCCTACCAGATATCGTTGAATGTGAAGGGTTAATTTGAATTGACGCCAACGAGAGGCGCGAGAATGTCTCTCGTCACACGAGTCTAGAGCTCGTTGCTAGTTAAACAAACACGTGGATGTATGTGTGTGTGTTTGTGTGTGTGTGTGTGTGTGTGTGTGTGTGTGTGTGTGTGTGTTTATTTAGATGATTCTAATAATACATTATGATAACTGCTGACAACGCAGTGTCGCGGCGACCACGCGCGCGCTCCACCCGCGAACTTTGCCTTCACGCGCTTTGTTCTTAATGTTCCTATCACCTCGACCCTCGACCCGCGGTGTTATAAACGCTACATGCTCCAATTGACGACGCGCTGGCGCAACGGTCACATCACTGGTTTGTGGCTGATGCGCTGGCAACCATTTGTATTGGCCATACAGATGTTTGCCGTGGTCTGGTTGTTTGTACTGTCCTTGTGGATCTCCCCACCGTGCCTCGGAGAGCACGTTAAGCCGTCGGTCCCGGTTGTTATCATGTACACCTGATAACGATCGTTACTCATAGTAGGGAATATAAATCCGCATTGGAGCAACGTGGTGGATTAAGCTCTGGTCCTTCTCCTACATGGGGAAAGAGGCCTATGCCCAACAGTGGCATATTACAGGCTAAAGCGATAATTATTATAATAGTAATCGTGTTTGTATAAGTTGTGTAAGTAAGTACATGTAGTTTATGTGTGCATTTCGAGTTGTTCTACAGCCGTGCTTGATGGTGTACTTCTATAAGAGATAGATAACATTACAGAAGAAAATACTAAAGATTGAGTCCAGTATGACAGTGGTGAGAGTATGACATTAATTTTGAAACCAAATTCGAGCAAAAATTGCCTACTTTGCTGCCTCTTTTTTTTCACTCAGGGATGGTATTTTTTATTGAAATTTAATTGGAACCGAAATGAGTGTCTTCATAAAGGAAAGAAGCAAATCCGTATCGATCGTTTATAAAATCTCTACTAATATTATAAAGCTGAAGAGTTTGTTTGTTCGTTTATTTTAGCGCGCTAATCTCAGGAACTACTGGTTCGAATTGAAAAATTATTTTTTACGTTGGACAGTTATCTACCGAGAAAGGCTATATAATAAACATTTTTAATATCAATGGTATTTTTGATATGATATTAAAAATGTTTATAATTTCCACATGTGTGTGTATTACACAAAAAATAATACAAACATAATAATATTTTAGTATGTTTTTCCTCAAGTTAGGGCGGGGGAAAACGCGGGACACAACTAGTCATATATAAAATAATACAAGACTATTGAAAACCGTTTCTTAAAGTCCGTTAAAAAATTTCCGCAATCACTCTACACGCTCTACACGCGAAGTATTTGTGTCTACAGCATCATTTTAGAAAGTTTTACATGTTTGTCGAATTCCAATTAAAAGAAATAAACCTCTTGAACCATTTGAACGCTTGAAACGAACTGAACCGAAACAGCTTTTAATTGAAGAAAAAAGCAGAGATCCCTTTCCCAATGTAGAAAAAGGGTTGTAGCCTGATCCGCCGCGCTAGGAGTAATACTCATCAGTCAGTCATCAGTTCAGCCTATTGCAGTCCACTGCTGGACATAGGCCTCCCCAAGTTCGCGCCAGACATCCCGGTTTTCCGCAATCCTCATCCAGCCTACACCGGCAATCTTACGAAGATCGTCGGTCCAACGGGCCGGAGGACGTCCCGCACTGCGTTTGCCGAGACGCGGTCTCCACTCCAGGACACGTCTGCTCCAACGGCCATCGGTCCTGCGACACAGATGACCAGCCCACTGCCACTTCAACTTGCTAATTTTGTGGGCTATGTCGGTTACTTTCGTTCTCTCGCGGATAGTCTCGTTTCTAACTCTATCTTTGAGAGAAACCCCAAGCATAGCCCGTTCCATTGCACGTTGAGCGACTTTAAACTTGTGGACCAGTCCCTTCGTCAGTGTCCACGTCTCGGCTCTGTATGTCAACACAGGCAGGACGCATTGCTCGAGCCTCGAAAACTTTTGTCTTTAAGGATTGCGGAATCTTCGAAGTGAAGACTCGACGAAGCCTGCCAAACGCCGCCCAGCCCAACCGAATCCTCCTATCAGCTTCCTTCTCGAAGTTGTAATACTAATAATAAGTTGGAGTAATACTCGTTACCAGGTATCTGTACTAGCCACCTAGCAAAACAACTCACCGCCATCACGCGCCCTCTGAGGCACAACGATTAACTCTATGACTCAAAAAATATAGGTATACGTCTGAATACAGATTTACATTCCTCCGAGATGAAATCGAACCTGCGTCTGTCGACGTTAATGAAACTTTATCACAACTACGCTAGAACAGTCACCATTTTGACGTGACAACGTCTAATAAATCGATGAACGCCGGCGGCATGCACGAAAAAGGATGACTCATTGTCCAGTTACGCTCATTGTTCCGTTACGCTGATTGTACGCTTGCACCACATTTATCTCTCTTCCACTCGATTGGCCTGTGTTGTCACGTTAAACTATCGTCCGTAAATTAACTTTACAGACAACCAATTTTTTTTTGTAACTTTTTGATCGATTTGGTTCAGCTTGTACATCCCACTACTAGGCGACGCCTGTAATAACAACCGGGACCGACAGCTTGACGTACTGTACGAGGTAAGAAATATTTGTACAAATACAAATTATATCCATCCCGAGCGGGAATCGAACCGGCAACCGTCGATGTGTACGTCGCTTACACGGATCAGTGAGCCGCTGAGCCGCACCACTACATCAAAGCGGTGTTTTGTAGCTTGGCAGTGTGCGATTGTTTAATATTTTAATATGTAAATACAGAGACATTCAAATCCATGAGACACAATCTGGTATAAATAGGACAAGATAGCAACGTGTATTGTAATTAACGCTTCAGGTGTTTGGACTGCTATCGGAGGGATTGATGTCTGTCAACAATATTGCCATTGTGACTCGCGGCCGCGGTGGAGCTCATTATCTTGTTTGATCGAACGTTTATTATGAAGTTATGAACACAAAGACGTGGTAAAGCGTTATTGTACAATCTCAACAACCGCTTTATTTTATTTACCCTAGCGTCATTAAATTTCATTTTGTTTGCGTTGTTTATTGCATGAGCGTATCTAAATATGACGTAATTACGAGCGCTAGATGCAATCATTAGACACACTTGCCTCTAGAGCTTTAAAGACAGTAAAACATGTTTCCAGTTTTCCACATTTATTGTTTATAATGTTATCGCTTCTTATGCACCGAGTAAATAAATACTAATGAGTGTCATGATATAGGTCGACGGCCGTGCATTTTCATTTATACAAAGTTATCATTTATTTCTTATCAGCAAAGAAATATTTCCCCCCAGCAAAATAAAATTGATAGCTTATTTGAACGCAAGACTCGTGAGTCATAAAGTGTCGTTGGGCTATGTTCACCTTATCGAGGTAGGGCCAGACGCCCGTCAGCACGATGCTGAACCCCAGGGACATCTGGAACATGGTGAAGTATATGACGTAGAGGCTGCGCCAGCGCTCGCGGCGCTCCCGCGCGGTCTCCAGCGCGTCTCCGTCCGCTGGCTCCCTTCCGTCTCTCCGGCCCACCAAGCCCTTCAGCCACTCCATCCTTCGTGTCAGCTGTGTTTATCAACAATGACAACTATGTACACACTCTCACTCAGCATTTCACTGTTCCTGATCGTGACGTCGGAATACGCGATGAGTTTCTATAACAATAAAAATGTTAAACGCATTTGTTTACGATCGACTGTAAACAAAGGAAAGTGAACGGCGCGCGCGGCGCACGTCGTGCTCGCCTCGCGCAACACACATCGAGACTGGAATTCGAGAGTGCGTTCGTTGGCATCAGGGCTGCCAGATGCAAAAAAATTGTGATCGTACGCCAACTACAAAAAAATCGTATGCCAAGGAAGTTTTGAAATAAAAAGATCGTACAGCCTTTTAAGTAATAAGTTCTTATTTTAAATTATCAAAATTCGTTTACTTTTAGAAAATAAATGCAATAAAACTATTTGTTAGATTAATACAAATTTTCTGTGGTCATATTTTTTAACAAAATAATTCTTTGGCTTCGTACAACTTTCGTTCCTTCTTATTAAGAGCGTGCATAAGGCGAGCAAAAAATCAGATTTCACCCGCGCGCCCGATGAAACAAAATATACACAAAGCCTCGTGTCAGAGTGCGATAGACGATATAGTTTTGAGCGCATTACGAATGTAAAAAACGACAAATATGTTATTTTGTATATAATTCCGAAACTAAAAGTAATTACATTAAATGCCTTGGCATAGCCTTTACTCATATTTAAATGTAATTAATTATCAAATTTTTGTCTTAATGGTCATAACCATATCGAGTATAAATAGAAAAAATATAAAAATTAGAGGTTACTTCGTGATTATATTTTATCGAGGAAATTTCCTTATTTTATGTTTTTGATATGGGTCAACCCTTGCAAATATCACGTAGTTTGTCATATATTTTTATTTTAAGATTTGGTCTGGAACTTTTCATGTCAAAACAAATAGAAGATGGTAATTTTGCATTATGCCCACTCTTAATTTGCTTTTCTAATAACGTGCCCTTAAGTGTACCATTGGATAAACTGTTTGTAAGTTTTGTTTTTATTAAATTAACTTCGCTGAATGCTCGTTCACAATATGCACTAAAATGGTGCAAACATAACAAATTTAAAGCAAATTGAGCCAGTGTTTTATAATTTTCAAATTGTGTTTTGATGATGCCCCGAAACTCGTCGGTATTCATAGTCAAATAAATTTTATCCAAAATATTAGGTTTTTGAAAGTCGCAATTATTACCGAAAGAGAGTTTCGTAAGAATGCAAACAAATACAGCCTTTACATGGTTGTTTAAAGAGTCTTCATTCAAGTATAACATCTAGTTACGCATTAGGTAGTTGGAGAATTCCCTAAAATTCATGCTTGCCGTTGAATGACCTTTGTTTTATTATGAAATGTTTCCAGGTATATAAAAATCGTACATTTTGCGTACGATCTTGGTCTAGCGATCGTACATGAGTAAAAATGCCAAAAAATCGTATGAGTACGATTTAAATCGTACATCTGGCAGCCCTGGTTGGCATCGTTTCCCTCTCTAGTACCTACACGAGCGAAGAGCGCCAGCCTAGTCGTGACGACACCAACTCGACTTTAGTACTTTAGTAGGGTACGAGTGTAGTCGAGACGTAGATTCTTTATTTCAACGTGTTTTATAGCGTACCATATCTATTACGCATCAAAATATTGAAACTTAATTCTGAAGTGAATGATGATTTAAAAAATTGCTACGTAGTGCTTACTTTAGTATAAATAATGTTATTATGAAAAAAGTCAGCTACACAAATAAAATATCGAGTACCTATATGCGCGCTTCAGCCTGTAATATCCCATTGCTGGGCATAGGCCTTTCCGCATGTAGGAGAAAGATAAAACTTAATCCACCACGCTGCTCCAATGTGGCTTGGCGGATATATTTGCTACTAGATATGAGTAACGATCGCTATCAGGTGTACATGATAACCACCGGGACCGACGGCTTAACGTGATCTCCGAGTTACGGTGGGGAGACCCACAAGGACTGCACAAACACCCAGATCGCAGCAAACATCTGTAATTCTGTATTACCAATACAAATGTTTATCATGTGCAGGGATCGAACCCGCAACCGCCAGTGCAACACCAACCAGTGCTGTGACCGTTACACCAACGCGTTGTCATCGAGTATAATATTATGCCACAGAACAACTGGCAAAGAGCGCATAATTAGGTTAGATCTACATTTACGTATATAATAAATATCTACTAGCACAGAATTTAAAATTGGTCAAATCCTAGTAACAAATGTTTGAATTATAGCGATCAAAGCAGGTACATCTACATACGTAGAAGTTTTATACGAAGAAACTTTACAAGAAGGTGTTGGATATGTTTAAGAGAAGAGGAAGGCATTTTGAGCATTTACTGTAACAAAAAAAGTTTAAAAAGGGTTTTTACAAAAATCGTATTTTTATTTTCTCCCGAAAATATCCTATGATATTGAATAAAATAGGAATTTTTCTAATTTATTCCACATAATTATACCTTTTTGTAATTTGTATGAGATGTAGATGTTTTTAAAATAAAGTTTCACTGGGTTACCGACTACCGTACATTTTTTTTTTACACCAGCTTTGTTCAAACTTCAGTTCGTAAACTTTTAAACGTAAAATTTGTACCTATTTTTCGTCTAATTTTCTTGTTCGTGTTAATTACGCTTGAGTATCATTTTAATTAGGAAGACTTAAGTATTCTTACCTACCCTGAACAAAAAATAACAATAAAATAAAAAGGAGATATGGTAAAAATTTAATATTTAGCTTACGTGGATGATATTTTCACGACATTTTGAAAACGTAGCATAACTCAATAACTACAAGGCCTATAAATTTTAGTATTTTTGTTAGATAATAACTCACAACTAGAGAATGCAATCTCGTTCTCGCGAGATCTCGTTTTTGCGAGATCTCAGCCTTTTTTAGCGAGATTGAATCTCGGACGAAAAAAAGGGCGAGATCTCGCAATAACGAGATCTCGCGAATAATTCGTAATTATGGCTTGTGCCGCGTTAGCGCAGCGGTTACAGCACTGGTTTGTGTATGGCTATTGCGCGCGCAGTTGCATGTTTGATCCCCGCACACGACAACATTTGTATTAGCCATGCAGATGTTTGCCGTAGTCTGGGTGTTTGGTTGTGTCCTTGTGGGTCTCCCCACCGTGCCTCGGAGAGCACGTCAAATTACGAAGAAAATAATAAAAATTGTAAGTATTATAAGATAAACATTTATTTTCACGAATTTTTTCATGCATCAAACATTGAAATAACAAATGAAAGAAACAACCAGTCTTCTCTTTTATTATCAAACAAAAATAATCTATACTAATATAATAAAGCTGAAGAGTTTGTTTGATTGTTTGTTTGTTTGTTTGTTTGTTTGTTTGTTTGTTTGTTTGTTTGAACGCGCTAATCTCAGGATCTACTGGTCCGATTTGAAAAATTCTTTCAGTGTTAGATAACCCATTTATCGAGGAAGGCTATAGGCTATATATGATCACGCTAAGACGAATAGGAGCGGAGTCCACGCCGACGAAGTCGCGCGCAGAAGCTAGTTTAGTAATAAAACAGTTCTTTTATAATAAACAAAACAATGAAAAGTCAAAAAAATTAAACTTATAACAAATGAAAGAAACAACCAGTCTTCTCTTCTATTAATTATTATCAAACAAAAATCTTTTAGTAACAAAACAACGAGAAGTAAAAAAAATGAAACTTATTAACTAAGTTGAGTTGACTATTAAACTGAGATATTATTATCAATTAAATAAAACTATATCTACTCAGTAGATCCATTAGATATTACAAATATACCAATCAAATGAAAGATTTGTTCAGTTCAAATCACAAGCCATTATCATTAGTTTCAGCCTGTAATATCCCACTGTTGGGCATAGGCCTCTTTCCCCATGTAGGAGAAGAATCAGAGCTTAATCCACCACGCTGCTCCAATGCGGGTTGGCGGATATATTCCTACTATGAGTAACGATCGCTATCAGATGTACATGATAACCACCGGGACCGACGGCTTAACGTGATCTCCGAGTTACGGTGGGGAGACCCACAAGGACTGCACAAACACCCAGATCGCAGCAAACATCTGTAATTCTGTATTACCAATACAAATGTTTATCATGTGCAGGGATCGAACCCGCAACCGCCAGTGCAACACCAACCAGTGCTGTGACCGTTACACCAACGCGTTGTCATCGAGTATAATATTATGCCACAGAACAACTGGCAAAGAGCGCATAATTAGGTTAGATCTACATTTACGTATATAATAAATATCTACTAGCACAGAATTTAAAATTGGTCAAATCCTAGTAACAAATGTTTGAATTATAGCGATCAAAGCAGGTACATCTACATACGTAGAAGTTTTATACGAAGAAACTTTACAAGAAGGTGTTGGATATGTTTAAGAGAAGAGGAAGGCATTTTGAGCATTTACTGTAACAAAAAAAGTTTAAAAAGGGTTTTTACAAAAATCGTATTTTTATTTTCTCCCGAAAATATCCTATGATATTGAATAAAATAGGAATTTTTCTAATTTATTCCACATAATTATACCTTTTTGTAATTTGTATGAGATGTAGATGTTTTTAAAATAAAGTTTCACTGGGTTACCGACTACCGTACATTTTTTTTTACACCAGCTTTGTTCAAACTTCAGTTCGTAAACTTTTAAACGTAAAATTTGTACCTATTTTTCGTCTAATTTTCTTGTTCGTGTTAATTACGCTTGAGTATCATTTTTATTTTATTTTTCGTAATTTATTCAAATATTGTGATTATTAGCAAAAAAACACACAAAACTGGCAATCTCGCGAGATCTCGAAATTGGCGAGATCTCGCGGTATTGTTATTCATAAACTCGCGAGATCTCGCTTGAGCCTCAATCTCGCGAGATTTGCATTCGCGAGATTTGCACTACTTACGGGACATTCTGTATATTAACCACTAGCCGACCCGTGCCCACTTCGTTGGGCGTTAAGTACCTTTTTCTTTGTGTTGTGTAGTTCTTAGTAGGTACTAAGTTTTATTAGTTTCATTGTTTAAAATTTTATTTAAAGTTTTATTTCTTGTTTATAGCTAGTATTGGACGTATAAACTCGTAATAATATCGTGTATTTATTATTTTAAATTACAGAACCAAATAACATACTAATAGCACTTAAATAAATACTTAATATGTTACTTCAACGCCATCTATCAAAATCCCGAAAACGACGTCGATAGACTAATAAATAGTCTTCTAATGGCAATAGATGCCGGCGAGAGATGGCGTTAGTAGGTATATTTACCATTTTGGAGTTATATTTTTATCTTATTCTTATTTACTGAATTTTTTGTTCAATTACAATAAAATATAGCCTATGTCAGTCCTGAATAGTGTAGCTTTCTGTTAGCGAAAGAATTTTCATGATCGGATCAGTATTTGCGAAGATTACCCCGTATATACAAACAAAGTTATAAACTTTACCTCTTTTTAATAGTAGTATATGTAGGCTACCTACGCTGTTTTTGATATTTACCTACCCTCAATCATTCTATTATTCGAGTCGTTCTGACGTGTATGTCAGTACCTGTGATTATTCGAGTCATTCTGTCGTCGGCTAAGGCATTCTTGGCTCTGGCGTGGCGCAGTGCACTTGTGTATCCTGCTAGTAGCTTAACCTCGACTCTTCTAATAGTTAGTTTGTGTACACGAATTAATTGTTACTTATTTAGTTAGACAGCGTGGGCAGCTCGAGCAGTGGATGGGGAGCGTTTGATACGTATCTTTGGAGGGCCCTCCTTAACCCTACACTTGGGTCGCAAGTCCCAGGCACTGACTCCGAGCTGTCCCTCTGCCACGCGATAGATCCGGCGCCCGCTCGGTGAGTACATTGAATACTAAGTAACAACACAAGATAGTTACTTTGTTAAATTACATTGTTAATTAACCATTCTGGCCATCCGTCATCCTCTCCTCACTTCTGATTCCTACATCAGAAGTGGGATGCAACCTTAACGACCCACATCGCGAAAGCCGTGCGCCGAACAATAAGCAGTGTGCAATTAAGTTGCAATATTTCGTGGTGATAAGTAGGTACATCGATATTTTAGTTCTTTTCGGTCGTTCTGTTGTGTTCTTATCGGTGTACAAGGGTTTTATTCAGTGTTATTTGTTGAATTTAATTTTATAGTTAATGATTTTTGCTAATAGATTTTGCGATTCTGTTTTTATTTCGATTCAGTTACAATATTAGATTGTGAGTGTGATTGTAGTGCGAGCTTGCAGCGCGTTCTAGGTCCAGATCTAGCGAAAGGCAAAGCGTATCGAACCGATTCGTTGCGTACTATCCGAGTTTTTAAGAGTGAATACTAATTTTTCATATTTCGCGACAAGGTCCACCCTCACTTTAATGACTCTCTTCGCTTATGGTATCGAAGCTATTTTTCGGAAACTAGAACATATCTGTTTCCATAGGGTAGTTTTAAATAATTGTAATTTGTAGTATTCTGAACTCAGTTCAAAGTTAAAATATTAAATGCTGCGAGCGTAGTTGTAGTATTTAGGTTGTTAAAGTTTTTGTGGTTACCCACTTGTTTGTGATAAAGTGTTAATATCGTCTTAGCTTGAGTATTTCCGATTACCCGAATATTTTTTTGTGTTTGTTACACGATATATCTTACACGATATTTTAACTAATATTATTTGTCGAAGTACCGAAAGAGCGTAAAATTAAAGACGCCATCTTCCGAATAGTTAATACTAATTTTCTGATTTAGTCAGTCACCATTTTTATCATCTATTGGCGGGATTCTTGTAATTTGCAAGTGAATAAGCAGTTATTGTTTAATTACGTAGTTTTAATTATTACGTGACGTATAAGTGATTACTGTGATAATAATAGTTAATTCGATATAGTTAAAAGTGTGTATCGTGAACTATAGATTTGAAGTGAGAAATGAGTGTTTCTTGGAGGGTTTTAGTCTTTTTCTACCTTTGATGGATTTATTTAAACTGTTTAAAAGTTGTTTTAGTTGTTCTGTTTAAGAACGGAGAGTTAATTGATAACACCTTGGTACAATCGTAAACCTATTACAACAATAGTTATAGGTAGGTCACCTAAGATTAATAATTTTGTTTATGAGTAGGTAACTATTGAAAATTCTTACTATATTCGTTTGTTTTCTTTTAACAGTTCAAGAAAATTTGAAATTAGTGACTCCCTCACACGTTACCAATTTGATTTGAAATCGATTTTAGTTAAGAAGAAATTTCAATCGATTTAATGAAATATTTTTAGTTAAAAAAAAATTAATTGTTCCGTTATTAGTTATTTTAGTTAATTACGTAGCTAGTTTGTTAAATAAATAAGTAGACAGGTGTGATTTTCTAACTTGATTTCGACCTTATTAACCACGCGTTTTAAAGTTAAATGACACTAACGCGTGAGTAGTACATTTTAAGGCAGTCGTTGTAGGTAACTGTTGAAATTCTTATGTTTCCATCTATGCTAAAAAATTGTTGAGTAACTTTGCGAAGCAAGGGTTGTAAATGGAACTGTATGATTTCGATAATTCCTTCATAGAGACAGCTAGGCTTTTTAATATCCTATTGGCGATTTTGTTCTGTTACAAAATGAGGAGCGTAATCAAACGAAACTTGATCCGAAATATTGAGGCCCTTTTCACGTAATAAAAGTTCTCGAAGGTAATCGGTATACCTACCCTTAAAGCTTAAATTGTCAACGTACCTACAAATTTGCTCACGAAAGGTTAAGAAAAATGCCAGCACGTCATGTACCAGACGATATTGATGTAATTTATGATCTTGTTGATAATGATGATGTTCAAGTTTAAGTAGAGGGAGAAACTCGATTGATCAACTCTATCGACTGTAATGTGTTCAACCGTACCAGTCTAGTTATTTAGTAGTCGTAGCCCTGTAGAAGGTGTCTCTTGGGGCAACCCAATAGTTCATGGGTGTGCGTTGTGCTTTTAACTCTGACCGTAGCGTGTAGTCACGAGAGGTGACTGACACGGGTGATCCATTCGATTGATATGCGTACTGAGATGTATGTGACTGACACATGTACTGTGATTACTCTTCGCCTAGAGAGCCGTGGTGTTAGAAGTCTTTACTCGAGGTTTTCGCAAGCTTGTTGTCGAAGTAGAGTACGTCTATAGTTTTGGCTGTGATGATTTTGATGGTACATGGCTGTGGTATTTGAGTGAAGTGATTAGTTATAATTGGTTTAATGACAATATTATGATTCAGATTATTGTAAAGTTCTTGAAACAAACTAAGTTTTGAGCGTAGAGTTTGTCTACTTTCCCCTTTTACGTAGAGTTTGACTGAGTATAAAGTACTGTTGTGGCCTTTCTTCTACTCCAGGTTGACCATCACACAAGGGCGTGTGCTAGCAGGATGGTCGTGACTTGTCCTTTGTTACTTATATAGTTTATTAATTGAGGTGAAACCGGTCCACACTGACCTATACTGGCCTATTCTGGTAATAATTAGTTAATTCTTGGGTTTAATGGCTTTCAGTTATGCCAAAGAGCACTGTCGATTTTGGATAATAAGCAATCCCAGAATAATTCAGATACTATGACTGCCAACTCTGATACTATGACTGCTACATCTGATACTATTTGTAACAACTATGATACTGTCTGCCAACTCGTATTTTGTGCGATCTGAACCTGTCAACATTATGATACAAGCTGATGTTTACAGAACTAACGACAGTACTTAAGAGATGAATGGTAAAATGAAAAACAAAGAGACAATTGATTTCAGTAAATGAGATAACTTTAAGAAACAAAGGTGGCAAATAAAACTACGAGTATGTAATAAGTACTAAGTGATTAGTACAACCGATTTAGTAGTAGTAGTAGTACTAACTTGTGTAACTTTTGCCTGGTAAGACTGAGGAAGAGACTAAGTTCTATAATGTTTTCGACCTACGAACAATCATCATGAGTATTTGACTTGACTTGATCTCATGACTCTTACACGATGTAGAAATTCACGCTGAACTAGACAGAGCTGATTAGTAGGTGAGAACGCTTTTTGGTTTGCGCTGGTCGAAAGGACAGTGCCATCCGGGCCATACCGTGCGCGGTTGGTTGAAGGGATGCACCCGTCCGGGCCATGCTGTTGGTTTGCGCTGGTTGAGGGGACAGTGTCATCCGGGCCATACCGTGCGCGGTTGGTTGAAGGGATACACTCGTCCGGGCCATGCTGTTGGTTTGAGTTGGTCGAAGGGACAGTGTCATCCGGGCCATACCGTGCGCGGTTGGTTGAAGGGATACACCCGTCCGGGCCATACTGTTGGTTTGTGCTGGTCGAAGGGACAGTGTCATCCGGGCTATACCGTGCGCGGTTAGTTGAAGGGATACACCCGTCCGGGCCATACTGTTGGTTTGTGCTGGTCGAAGGGACAGTGCCATCCGGGCTATACCGTGCGCGGTTAGTTGAAGGGATGCACCCGTCCGGGCCATACTGTTGGTTTGTGCTGGTCGAAGGGACAGTGCCATCCGGGCTATACCGTGCGCGGTTAGTTGAAGGGATGCACCCGTCCGGGCCATACTGTTGGTTTGTGCTGGTTGAAGGGACAGTGCCATCCGGGCTATACCGTGCGCGGTTAGTTGAAGGGATGCACCCGTCCGGGCCATACTGTTGGTTTAGGTTGGTCGAAAGGACAGTGTCGTCCGGGTCATACCGTCCGCGGTTGGCTGTGAGGACACACCTGTCCGGTCCAACTTGCTTGTTTGTTGTTGAGATAACTAACTGAAGACCAGACTGTTTGTTATGATGAGTGATGCGCTGCTGGAATCTCACCTTCTATAGTGGGTGACGATTTAGACCAGCAGGTTTGAATTGTAGGGGTTTTCCTATTGTAAAACTAGACTAGTGTTACTTACCATATTGATATGACTGTAATGATGATGATGTTAACCATATTCAGACTGGTGTGACTGAGTGGCTTACTAACTGAAACCAATTATTTCTAGTCGGAATGTCCAGCTTGGACGGAATCAGATATTAAGATGTTGGATAGATTTTTGTCAGGATAGTCGAGCGATATTTTGTTTTTGCTTACAAATACCTAAGATTTTAATAAATAGCGCGCGAGGACGCGCGCACATCAGGACGGCCGTGTAGGCTACCTACGCTGTTTTTGATATTTACCTACCCTCAATCATTCTATTATTCGAGTCGTTCTGACGTGTATGTCAGTACCTGTGATTATTCGAGTCATTCTGTCGTCGGCTAAGGCATTCTTGGCTCTGGCGTGGCGCAGTGCACTTGTGTATCCTGCTAGTAGCTTAACCTCGACTCTTCTAATAGTTAGTTTGTGTACACGAATTAATTGTTACTTATTTAGTTAGACAGCGTGGGCAGCTCGAGCAGTGGATGGGGAGCGTTTGATACGTATCTTTGGAGGGCCCTCCTTAACCCTACACTTGGGTCGCAAGTCCCAGGCACTGACTCCGAGCTGTCCCTCTGCCACGCGATAGATCCGGCGCCCGCTCGGTGAGTACATTGAATACTAAGTAACAACACAAGATAGTTACTTTGTTAAATTACATTGTTAATTAACCATTCTGGCCATCCGTCATCCTCTCCTCACTTCTGATTCCTACATATAGATAGATCAGGGGCGTCTTTACCTATAGTGCAGGGTGTGCGGCGCACACGGGCGCCGGGTCTAAGGGGGCGCCGAGCGCCTTCTAAACACCTTGGCCGATGCCGGGCGCGCGGTAGCAATGCAAAGCGCGCCACCATAAACTGCGTCTTTACCTACTCTACACAATAACTTTTATTTTAACGTGAAATCAGCCTTAAAACAGAGAATTAAAGATTATACTGGCGTAGTGTCATATCGCTACCGAAAGCACGTACCGGCACCTGTTTTGATTCGTTTGAAAACACGCCGACAATCATTGCTAACCCGGCTGAATTCTGCGGCATATAATAGCAATATGGCCTTCCAGAAACGACGCCACCACTCGCACATTCGCGGGCGCTGTTGTCGTAGCAATCAACTGGTCCAGGAGCCCGCCGTGCCATACACGATCGAAGGCCTTCTCCATATCGAGAAAGATCCCGACCGTGCAGTGCCGGTTGTTGAGCTCACTGGCCAAGCGACGTCGAATGGCTGCTGCATAAGCCGAACTGCTTTTTGCGCATGGGCGGATAGGGCGCGAGTCTCCGCAGCAGCAGTCGCTCAAACAGCTTGGCGATGTGCGAGAGTAGCGTGATGGGCTGGGAGCTTTCCGGGAGTTGACGGTCCTTCTCCGACTTGGATAGGACGATGATTTTCCCGGTCTTTCATATCACAGGGAAGTGTCCGCAGTAGTGTCTGGAGTATCCCGTTGCCTTCGTGATCGCTACGAGGCATCAAATAGGCAGCTGCACCAACGCGGCAAAAGGTATGCCGTCGGGTCCCGGGGCCTTCTGCCTAGGCAGGCGGGCAACCGCTTTCCTTAGTTCAGACAGGGAGATGAGATCCCCTCCCTGGAGGTCCGGAACGGAGTCTGACAGAAACCTGTCCACTGTCTTGTGGACTGTCGCATGACGACGGACGACGTTGACATCCGACGTGTCGGGAGGGTTGGGAGAAAATTGTTTCTCCTTCTGTTACCCGCTCTATCCAGGAGCGGGTAGACAGGCAGGTCTTGTCTCGCGAGTTTCTTGCAGAGGCTGTACAAATTGGTATCGTGCTCGGATGCTCGATCGATGGTATCTTCCCACTCGTACTCATCGAGAGCCACGAGCGCCCGCAATACCTCCTCTGCAAGATGTTTTAGCTCCCGCTTCACCCTCGGGCACTTGGACCGTGCCCAGAGCTTACGCGGCCGCCTTTTCCTGAGCAATTTCTCGCGAAGCGAGCTTGGCAGCTGTTCCCTGCTTCTTGATGGAAGGCCTTGGATGGTGGTAGCTCCATCAAGGGCCGTCTTAATTGCCTCGGTGATCCTTCTGGCTGCGACCTCAACGTCGGCATCAGTCGAGGCAAGAACCGTAAGCTCCAGTCCCGCGAGCGTCGATGTGAAGCCGTTCCAGTCGACCCGCGACCTTGGTCTTCTGGATACCATGACGCTTCGTTGGAGGGTAACCACGACCATAGTTAGTTGATGAACAAAATCCAGCGGGTGTTTCAATCCCTTGTTCAGCACTATGTCCAAAACATCCAGTTGTAGGCCAGGGGCTGTGGGCACGTGCGTAGGCGCTCCTGGGCCCACTACACCGCAGCCATGCCGTTCGCTGTTCTCGAGCAGACACCTCCTTGCCAGGTTGATCACGCGGGAGCCCCACGCCGGGTGCTTCGCGTTCAGATCTCTCACGACTAGTGAAGGCACCTGCGAGGTTAACAGCGTCTGGATATCCATGCTGCAGAAAGGCAGACCAGGTGGTTTATATGTGGCATACAGGGTTAGCCCCTCGTCCTCTCCCGCGTGCACTCGAACCCCTTGCGTGCGTATGCTAATTAACGTAAGGCGAGTGCGCCAACTCCTCTTGCACTATGTCCCTCCGCACCAGGGCTGCCGTACCCCTAAATGGGTATCCCTGGGGAGAGACCTCGTTACGCCGGTACAAGAAGTAGTTGGGGAGTCTGAGCTCGACGTCACTCGAGAGCTTCGTCTCACCCAGGAGAATCACGTGTGCATTCTGGGCAAGCAACGTAAGCTCTCGAATATGTCCCCTGAAACCGCCAGGGTTCCAGTAAATGATTCTCAACTGGAATTGAGCTTCGCTAGTGAGTCCAGTTGAGATCGCCGGACGTTTATAGCTAGTATAGTATATTTGGAAATATAACTGTAAGTATTCAATTTTAACCACGCTCCTACTAGAGGGCGCCAGGTTACTGGTTGCACACGGGCGCCACAAGGGCTAGAGCCGCCTCTGAGATAGATTGCTTCGCAATATATTATTTTACAACAATATTATGTATATTCACCAGAATATTCATTGTTTTGATATAAATAGTAATAATATTCGCAGTGTAAACACGAGAAGGAATAACAAAATTGTAACTCCAAGTTTCCGACTGCGCAAAGTAAACGTCTCCTTTCTGGATTATGGTATTCGCATGTAGGTATACACCTAATAAAATCTCACAAAACAATTTTGCAATTGTCTCAACATAATATTAAATTTCTTATTTAAAAAATATGTATATATAGATAGATAAAGCGTATTATTCGGTGTAAGATTAATGGTTGATAAAGATGTGTGACGCTGTATTTCATGCAAGATATTACCCAAAACAACTGAGGTAGGGCACAGCAGGAAATTTCCTGCTCAAAATAAGGAGCAGCCCGACTGGGGAAGTCCGGAAGTACCTCGACCTTACAGAAGATCACAGCTAAATAATACTGCTTTCAAGCAGTGTTGTGTTCCTGTTGGTGAGTAAGGTGACCAGAGCTCCTGGGGGAATTGAGGATAGGATCGGCAAGGCGCTTGCGATACTTTTGGTGTTGCAGACGTCTATGCTACCGTGCTACGTACGGCGGTAATCACTTACCTTCAGGTGAGCCATATGCTCGTTTGCTGACCTAGTTATAAATTTAAAAAAATAATAATTTTGTACTAAAACAAAGTTTATATAATATTTTCAAAAGAGTAGGTAGCTGCGGAGTTTCTTGCCGATTCTTCTCTGCAGAATCTACATTCGGAATCGGTGGTAGCTTTACTTTTACAAAAATAATAATCACTTTAAAATTTTAACTTGTGAAATTCTAAAGTGCTCTTAGGGCCTATTTGAATAAAATTAATTATGTAATGTTTTTGATTTTGATTTTTTGAATGCATAGACTAGAAATCCTTTTCAGAACAAGATTATTGTAGTCTGTGACACATTGATTTTACAAAAACATAAAACAGATAACATATTTCGGATTTCCCAATTTCCGTCGTGCTGACTGCTAACTGCAGCACTGCAGCAGTTTTCTCACAAGAATTTCGAAGTAAAAAAAACTTATCCAGTTAACTAAATAATTCTACAGAATGCTCGCCTCACGACAAATTATTTCCCGTTTAATGCAGCGATCTGGTATGTATTAATTATTGACTAAATTTGAATTTGGAACACCTAAATACGTGTTCCTAAAAAATTTTTTTTACCTTTTTAATAAATTGAGTATACCGCTACTTAATAACAATGAATAATGCAGTAGCTTAATATTTTTTTTCACAATCGGATAAATTTTCTTGTTACATAACACAAAATAACCTATAATCTATCTGTCACTACACCTTAATATATCTTACCAAGTAGGTAACTTATGTACCTAAAGTTAACTAGTTTTTTTTTTTGTAATTATGAGTGACCCAATAAAAACTATCATTTGTACTGTAAATATTATTACAGCAATATACGAAGCTTTTTTGCTTTCATTGTTTTGAAAAATATACAAATAAAGTCTTCTAAAAGCTAAGGGTCTAGCAGGATAAGATAGGGGCAGCGGCCCCAGAAAGATAATTTGAAAATAACTTATGTGGTAACATTGGCGAGGTACAAACTTACCGTTGACACAATTTCAGCCTCTCATTTCGTTGCGTTCTGGAGATAATTGGTCAAATAGGCGCTAGAAGGGGTATTTTTTAAAACTTTTTTTTTCAAAAACTATTGTAGCTACACTAATGAAACAAAAACTATTTATTAGAAGAAATATTAGTCTACATTATATATTTTTTATAGAATTTTTATATCGCATTTACTAGTAAAAAAAAAATAAAAAAAAATTTTTTCATGATTTTTTTAAAGTTCGCGCAAAGGTACAATCACAAAAAAAATATATAATGTAGCTTACTACATCTAGTATTACTACCAAAAAGTGCAAAAATAAAAAATGGGTGCAACACTTTCAAAAAAAATTAAAACCTCTTATGACAGTCATGGGTACTGTATTAGACTTTACATTTCTCTCTTGATTACATTTTTTTTAATAATCAACACCACTATAATATGAGTATTCTGTTAAAATAAACTAAAAATATTAAAGGTAGTGGTCAAAAATGTAAGTTCGAAGTTGATTTTGACAACAGCAACTTTTTATATGAACAAGTCGAAACTTATCGTTTCCCAGCTAGTCGTATGTGCAGACTGTGTATTGTTTTGTATACTTGTCATTTCTATAGCCCTAATAATACAATAGCTCGACTACAATTAGTGAGGCGTATTATTTTGGAATATATTTTGTTTTTAAATATATACTGTTGCACTGTGTTTTAGTGAGTAAATGTACACGAAGTATGTCTGGTTAATGTAAAAATTGTACTAAGTTTTTACGCAAAGATAACAAGTATAGAAAAGGTATCAAAACTGAAAATGGAGTTAAAGGAAACAGTGACTATTTCAAGAAGAGTATCTGGGTAAGGTAAGCGACATTATATGCAATAAATGTCGCTTAAGTTTCTTCAAACAGGCAACCTTAACTTCAAAGCTTACCGTGAGCGATACTGATAGGGACAGTGATTCTATGAAAGTTGAATCTGTAGATACAAGTTATGATGATTTTATGTGTCGCATTAAACAGATAATGAAATGCCTATTCCACGAGTAGTGTCAACACATAGTTTTTGCATAATATGTCGAATCGAAGTAAATCTCTTAAAAGGCGGTGTGACATTTTCGAAAAAAAAAATGATTTTTATATCCATATGGTGATCGTTGCTGCAATGAACATATGATTGATTATAGAATTTACGAAGACGATTTGTCCTACTTATGCATTAATTCTAATACAAGTAAAATTAGTAAATCAGAATTACTTAATTTTCTGAATTGACTTGGCCAAATATCTAATTTAACATTGTTCGATCGAACGTAAAATGGATTGTCAGAAAATCAACTTAAATCTCTGACAGGTATTTGTTATCTTTGCGTAAAAACTTAGTACAATTTTTACATTAACCAGACATACTTCGTGTACATTTACTCACTAAAACACAGTGCAACAGTATATATTTAAAAACAAAATATATTCCAAAATAATACGCCTCACTAATTGTAGTCGAGCTATTGTATTATTAGGGCTATAGAAATGACAAGTATACAAAACAATACACAGTCTGCACATACGACTAGCTGGGAAACGATAAGTTTCGACTTGTTCATATAAAAAGTTGCTGTTGTCAAAATCAACTTCGAACTTACATTTTTGACCACTACCTTTAATATTTTTAGTTTATTTTAACAGAATACTCATATTATAGTGGTGTTGATTATTAAAAAAAATGTAATCAAGAGAGAAATGTAAAGTCTAATACAGTACCCATGACTGTCATAAGAGGTTTTAATTTTTTTTGAAAGTGTTGCACCCATTTTTTATTTTTGCACTTTTTGGTAGTAATACTAGATGTAGTAAGCTACATTATATATTTTTTTTGTGATTGTACCTTTGCGCGAACTTTAAAAAAAATCATGAAAAATTTTTTTTTTATTTTTTTTTACTAGTAAATGCGATATAAAAATTCTATAAAAAATATATAATGTAGACTAATATTTCTTCTAATAAATAGTTTTTGTTTCATTAGTGTAGCTACAATAGTTTTTGAAAAAAAAAGTTTTAAAAAATACCCCTTCTAGCGCCTATTTGACCAATTATCTCCAGAACGCAACGAAATGAGAGGCTGAAATTGTGTCAACGGTAAGTTTGTACCTCGCCAATGTTACCACATAAGTTATTTTCAAATTATCTTTCTGGGGCCGCTGCCCCTATCTTATCCTGCTAGACCCTTTCTACATAATCTAAAGGATCCAAAGGTCCTTGTTTCTAAGGCTCTAAGTCATTATATTTTTGAAATTGGAACATATTTAGAACAAATTAAAAATAATAAGAAATAAAGGTTGCCAGAAAAGATTTGGACTTATATTGATACTAACAATATGTAAAAATGTTACTATATTGTAGACTTAAGACTTTATTGCATTTGTTAAAACGATCAAGATTCACCCTGTAGTATCCCACTGTTGGGCATAGGCCTCTTCCCCATGTAGGAGAAGGATCGGAGCTTAATCCACCACGCTGCTCCACTGCGGGTTGATGGATAAATTTCCCTACTATGAGTAACAATCACTATCAGGTGTACATGATAACAACTGGAAACGACAGCTTAACGTGCTCTCCGAGGCACGGTGGGGAGACTCACAAGAACTGCACAAACACCCAGACCACAGCAAACATCTGTATGGCCAATACAAATGTTGTCGTGTGCAGGGATCGAACCCGCAACCACCCGCGCAACAGCCAATCGCAATCCAGTGCTGTGACCGCTGTGCCAAAGCGGTGTCAACTCGCGTTTGTTAAAAATGTACAGAATATTCAAAACTTATTTTATCAGTATATATTGTATTTCCAGTTCGCCGCTACCATGATGGAGGACACTTCAAACCCCCCACCATGGACGAGCTGCCGGTGCCCCAGGGCTCGTGGCAAGCTCAGTACGACGCTAACCAGCGCCGTTACAACTCCATCCTTCTCTTCGGAATTGCCTTTAGCATTTCAACTATAATTATTGTAAGTTATGAAAACATGATTTATATTTTGTGTAAATATCTGATTTTGCTGTGTTTTGTAAAATTATTTTTAAACTTTTGAAATAGGCTGCATTAAGAGCACGCATAATGCAAAATTACCAATCTTCTATTTGTTTTGACATGAAAAATTCCAGACCAAATCTTAAAATAAAAATATATGACAAACTACGTGATATTTGCAAGGGTTAACCCATATCAAAAACATAAAATAAGGAAATTTCCTCGATAAAATATAATCACGAAGTAACCTCTAATTTTTATATTTTTTCTTTTTATACTCGATATGGTTATGATCATTAAGAGAAAAATTTGATAATTAATTACATTTAAATATGAGTAAAGGCTATGCCTAGGCATTTAATGTAATTACTTTTAGTTTCGGAATTATATATAAAATAAGATATTTGTCGTTTTTTACTTTCGTAATGCGCTCAAAACTATATCGTCTATCGCACTCGGACACGAGGCTTTGTGTATATTTTGTTTCATCAATTACTCACGGGCGCGCAGTTGAAATCTGATTTTTTGCTCGCGTTATGCGCCCTCTTAAGAAATATAATTTTAAATAAAATTCTAATAAATTTTTCCTAATCTCTGTTTTACTTGTTATTCTACAAAACTTTGTACTGCTTTCTTTTTCAGGCAAAATCTTCAGGACTTGTGTACTTTAACTACGCTCCACCCAAGTCTTTGGATTAAACATTGTTTGATGTGAATGTGATGTAATGGCTAGTTAATTTAAATATAGTATTTACGAAAGTACTTATCTTTATTTTAACCTCTAGTATAAGGGATTAAATCTATAATGTACCAGGGTGCCTAATTATAATTACTACTAATTCTTTACACATCTGTGAAAACACATTGTACAAATCAAAATTTAATGTATGCAACATTTTCGAACAATATAAGGCACAAATAGCATACTATGTATATGTTGTTGTGTACTTTTTTTTTATACAACTAGTTGGGAAACAAGTGTACTGCTCACCTAATAGTAAGGGGTCGTTCAAGTATTACGTAACGCAAATTTTGAAGATGTTTGACCCCCCGTCCCCCCCATGTAACGTTGCGAAAACTACCGAAAAGTCGCTTAAAAAAAATCACGTTTGCGGTAAGTATAAATATATATATACAAAAAGGGATATAAACGAAATGGGTTGCTAATTTGGGAGATTTTAGTACACAAGTTTTTTTATTTAAATAAAAAACAACGTTACGTAACGCGTTGTTCGAGACCCCCCCTCCCCCCCTGTAACGCATCGTAACGTTTTACAAGACCCCCCTCCCCCCCCCCCTAATTGCGTTACGTAATACTTGAACGGTCCCTAAGCAATTATAGCTAACCCTCAATTATTGCAGACCCTATACCCGACCCTCTGTAGGAGCTCTGGTCACAGTCACCTTACTCACAACAGGAACACAACATTGCTTGACAGCAGTATTATTTATCAGTGATTTTCCAAGGTTGAGGTACGAGTACTTCCCCTTTCAGGTAGCTCCAGATTTTGAGCAGTATAATATATCCTGCTGTACCCTACTTCAGTTAAACAAAAAAAGTAACGAGGTCATTCATTCAATAGATTTTACATCTCATATTTTTTCCATACCAGGGGTCTTATATGAAAATCGATTCTTAAAGAGTAAACTCCAAAAACAACACTAAAAACCATTTTTCTCTGATTGTAGGTCCCTGGTCGATCTCTAGGTTAAGTAAGGTTAAGAAAATCTGATCAAAAACATTTACATACAACAATTGCTTGTTTTCTTGGGACCCTCGATAAATTTACATCACACAAATTTCACGATTTGTTAGCCCTCCTCCGACCTTGTCACAGATGGTCACATTTATGAGACCCCCACTACCTACTGGAACATCACATGTAAGTTAATATTCATTAAATCATCAGTTTTTACATTATTTTTCAATAAAATTAACGTTAATCCAATATAGGTATGCAAAATAAAATATTTTAGCATTAAAAATTATACGAAATATATAATGTACCAAATATTATTTGGTACATTTTGAAATGTATTACAAAATTTTAGATCCCTCACCCCTTGTCACACAATGTCACACTTCGTGAACCCCCCTAACATAATAATTTAAAATATTAAAAAATTTAAATAATTTAAAAATTGGGTTATATAAAAAAAATAGTTTGTCAACAAAAAATTGGTTCGATAGTTTTTAATTTAGCAAGATAAGTGGCCAATCAAAAAGACACTCGTAGGTAATAAATTATTTATTTAAAATGTATATAAATTAAATACTCTGATTAACTGTTTTCTTAATAGGGTATCGGACAAATTTTCAAAAAGTGTTTTTGATTAATCTTTATGGATACTTATACCCATAAAAAATAAAATTTTATTAATTTACAGCCTTTTAGGTACTCAAAATCATGTTTTAATATTGTTTGTTCAAAAATCCCGCCAAAACACCACGTTATGACATCTGACAGCGCGTGACGTCAATTGTAGGTCATACACATAGAGTATATAAAGCACAGAGTCCGTTGAACATACGGATAGAATAACCCATGCAGTCAATGCTTGATCTTTTCTAAAGTACTCTGTGGCTTGTAACCCACAAATGACGTCACGCACTCTAGTTGGTGTTTTAGTACAGATTAATAATATTGTAAATAACAACATTTTATTTTTTAATTTTATAATTTTTTAATTTCATTTAAATATTTTTAAATGAATTATATTAAATTATTATTCGATAAATAATCGTAAAACAGTATATTTATTCTATCTAAGTACATTATAGATTTTAATCTGATTACTGTCCGATCCCCTATTTTAACAATAATTATAATACAATCATTACATATATGGTACGAGATCCGACTGCAAATTACTGCATGTATCGCAGTTTTGCTAAAAACCAACTTTTTATGTATATCTGTGATTAGGAGAAATGGCGTTATTTTTGGTTCTAACTATCGTATAACGTTGTGAGCTACCTGTATTATCCACTAGAGGGCAGTGACAATTCAAAATTAACAAAATCAATAAACAAAATTTTTTATAAAAATACTAGCGGCCATATTTTGCTAGGCAGCCTGGTCGGTATATATAATATATTCTTCTAATCATAAATATGTATACAAAAAAATTGTTGGTTTTTAGCAAAACCGCGATGCATGCACTAATTTGCAGTGGGATCTTAGACCAATAGTAATTGAAATCGGGTTTTTATATCCTCTTCACATTGTTTTTTAAATAATATTTCGATTTTTAAATCATTTTTTCACTTATAATTACGACTACTATATGCTCCTAAACGGAAGGACACCTGTTTCGAACATCTTAAAGTAGTCGTAATACTCGTAATAGTAACATCATCAGCCAGTGAATAAACTACATTTGACATATTGGCTGAATGTCACTCGGGCTCTTACGGCCGAGTTGTTGAGAATCACACGTTCAGTGCTCGCGCGCGATGTCGGAGAAGGCGTCGAGGATGTCCTGCGTGGTGAGCGGCAGCGCCAGCCCCGCGCCCGGGTAGCACGCCGCGATGCGCGCCTGGAGCGCCACGTGCTGCGCGATGAACTCCTCCTGCATGGCGCGCCACACCACCTGCAGCAGCCCGCCCTCCTCGCTCAGGTGCTTCTCCACCGTGCGGTACAGGCGGTGCAGCGAGCGCCGCACCTCGGCCGCCGGGTACAGCGCCAGCAGGCGGCGCAGCTCGTGCTTGCTGTACGCGGCGCGGTAGCACACCTCGTCCTCGCGCACGCCCGCCGCCACCGCCTCGCCCACGCCCTCGAAGAACTGCGCCAGCTTCTCCAGCGGCCGCCCGAAGTACTGCGTCACGTAGTGGCGCAGGGCGTCGTTGTAGCGCGCGCGCGCGTCGCGGCGCAGCGCGTCGAGCGCAGGCACGCGCAGTGCGCTCACGCACGCGTGCAGGCGGTGGAAGTTCTCCAGCTGCAGCACGGCGCGCGGCGTGCGCGGGTGCTCGGCGCGCTGGATGGCGCGCAGCATGCCCGTGGCCAGCGACAGGTACCAGCGGTCCAGGTCGGCGCGCCGCCCGCGCGCGAAGATCTCCTCGCACACCGCGCTCATCTCCTCCAGCTCGGGGATGAAGCTCAGGATGCCGCACTTGGGCTTGCGCGCCGCCTGCTTCACGGCGTCCGGCAGCGCCGCCAGCCGGTCGGCCACGGCGCGGTCGGCGGCGCGCTTGGCCGCCACGGCCACGGCCGCCAGCGCCGCGCGCGCCCACCGCGCCTCGCCCTCCGCCGCGCCGCCCGCCTCGCCGCCCTCGCCCAGCACGCGCCGCCCCACGCACGCCAGGGCACGCATGGCGCCGTAGGGCTCGTGGCGCTCCACGTGCGCCACGAGCGCCAGCAGCTCCTGCTCCAGCGCGGGGAACAGCTCGGCCCGCAGGCGCCGCGCCTCGCCCGCCGCGCGCCGCGGGTCCGCGCCCTCGCCGCCCTCGCCCTGCGGCAGTGTGTGACCGGTGGTGGGGGGTGCGGACGCAAAGGAATCGTCGCAGTAGGCGAGACGAATACTCACTTTAGTGTCGACGTCGAGGTGAAAGAACTGGGTGCAGAAGTCTTGCTCGGCGTTACATATCGTTTCGACGAGGGTCAGGACCTGCCGACGTATTCGAAACGTTAATCGTAATCCTAGTAGTAGAGGAGACGTGGAACATCGACCTTCACCGATCTGATAACTCGATGAAACACAATTTTTATCAAATCTATACATATAATAAATATAATTTATAAACAAATATGCCTATGATAACTTGCCTATCGAAAAGTGGTCAAGGATATTTTTTTTTAGTTTTTGCAGGCAATATGATTCGTTTCGTAATTACAATATCTTACCTATGATATCAATTTAGATTCGAACAGATCGACGTAGTATCGCATATAGGTATATATTGACCTACCTGTTCACATCTACTTGCCAGGTAGCCATGACCAAAAATGAGTAGGCAAGCCAACCTAGGCATATTCTGTGTGTTAAAAACTATCAATTGAGATAAAACTTATTCGGTTATCATATGAGTGAAGGTGATGAAAAAAAAATTGATTAAAATTAATAAAATTAAAAGTAGCTATGACCACTTTTCGATAGGCAAGTTATCATAGGCATATTTATTTATAAATTATATTTGATAAAAAAATATGTCTAATCGAGTTATCAGATCGGTGAAGGTCGTTCTTCCACGTCTCTTAGACCATAGTATCGTGTACGTGAAATAGACGCGAGCGCGCACCTCGTCGAGCAGGTCGTCGATCTTCTCCGGCGGAGAGTGCGCGAGCGCCGCGCGCGCCGCCTCGCACGCCGCGTGCACCTCGCGCTCGTACACTCGCGACCACGTGCCCACGTACACCTGCGACGGGCACATCGACACGATCAGCATCGGACCCCGGGCTAGCGTCACCTCGCATCGGAAAGGACGATCGGCACCTTGACGAGCCCGTCGTGCGCCTTCTCGTCCATGTCCCGGAGCCAGCGCATGAAGGGCGCGTAGGGCTGCAGGTCGGCGTGGTGGCGGCGGCGCGGCGCGGCGGGCGCGTGCGCCTCGTTGGCGAGGTGGATGAGCGCGTTGTTGAGGTGCCGCGCCAGCGCCGCCGCCAGCGTGTCCCGCGCGCGCGCCAGGCGCCGCAGCCGCTCGCGCACCGCGCCCAGCCGCAGCCGCGCCGCCGCCGCGTGTCGCGCGCCGCCCAGCGCCGCCCGCAGCGCCTCGGCGGCGCCCAGCGCGCGCGCGCGGCCCTCGGGGCTCGCCAGCGATATCTGGGAACACGACAACGATCGCATAAATCGTTTCGAAATCACGCGACGTTCACGCGACGACCGCGTCCCGTCTCACCTCCGATAAAGAATCGAGATCCTTCAGGGCGGGCGCGTCCAGCCACTCGTATATCTCGTGCAGTTCGACGAGGAGCGCCCTCGCGGCGGCGTCGGCCCGCGCGGCGCCGGAGCGGGCGTGGAGCGCGGAGGGCGCGGCGCGCGTCAGCGTCTCCAGCCGCGCCAGCCGGGCCGACAGCGCCGATCCCGCCTCGCTGCCGGCTGACAAACAAAAATAATCGTTTCGTGTCACACGCAACAGCGGTCGCTCGGAAATGTCGTCACAAACCTTCGAGGCGGGCGGCGAGCTGCGCGCCCCCGCCCTCGGTGGCGGCGGCCAGCATGCCGCCCACGTTGAGCGCGTCGAGGCGCGCGAGGCGCTCGGCGAGGCGCTGCACGCGGCGCTCGGCGTCCGCGTCCTCGGGCTCGGCGTCCTCCAGCAGCGCCGCGAGCGCCGCGTCGGAGGGCGGGCCGGCGGGCGCGGCGCTCGCGGCACTCGCCATCTGCGCCAGCGCCAGTCGCGCGCGCTCGTCCGCGCAGCTCCACGCGAGCGTCTCGCCGCCCGCCTCCACGCTCACGCCGCCGCCCTGCACGAAACGCTCGATGTCTTTATATCTATTTCATTTTATAAAACAATCATTTTTAACTGAGGTAAGGCACAGTAGGAAATTTCCTGCTCAAAAAATGGAGCAGCCCGACTGTGGTAGTACCTCGAACTTACAGAAGACCACAGCTAAATAGTACTGCTTTCAAGCAGTGTTGTGTTTAACCTGTTGGTGAGTAAAGTGAGCAGTAGTGCTATTCTGTAAGAACATTTTCGTGTCTCGACAGCGGAATCCGCGGTGAGAAATCAAATTCGTATTCTCTAAAACTCGACAGTCCCGGTAGCGCCACACTGGTGAGTGTAGCGACGAGTCGAACCCTGTTGCGTGAGAAAGTTGACATTAATAGTATGAGTAGGTTTGAGTATGAGTATCGGTATTCTGTGTTTACAGAATTCCAAATCAAGGTCAAGTGGGTTTTGCTTTCGAAGTGAGGTCTGTCACTCAGGTGAAGCTCAATATCGAAATGGTTTTTTACAGAATAGCACTACAGAGCTCTTGGGGGGAATCGGGGGTAGGGTTGGCAACGTGCTTGCAATACTTCTGGTGTTGCAAGCGTCTATAGGCTACGGTAATTGCTTACCATCAGGTGAGCCGTAAGCTTGTCTGCCGACTTAGTGATATCACTACATATTATAAAACAAAGTCGCTTCCCGCTGTCTGTCTGTCTGTATGTATGCTTAAATTTTTAAACTACGCAACTGATTTTGATGCGGTTTTCTTTAGTAGATAGAGTGATTCAAGAGGAAGGTTTTTATGTATAATACATGCATAATATAGTAGAGGAACTCTGATAGTTTTTGCAACCGTGGGAAGCCGGAGCGGGTCACTAGTAAAAAAAAAATCAAAATTCATTTTCAATGTCCGTTTGAAGCCAAATTTTGGTTCTGATCTGACAAATTAATAATCTCAATTTAAATGAAATCATTATAATTCTAACACCAATAATAATTTAAAAATGCGAAATATTAGGAAGGTAAGAAAGTATAATGCCAATACTGTGCTAAATTGCCCTCAATAACTTGTATGTATAATATACAATTTATAACGTAATATAGATATTAATATAGACCCTAAGGGATGTAACTCTAGTTACATTCACGAAAAGTGTATTAAAAAAGAAATAATGATTTCCTTAACTGTAGCAGATAGAAGAACGTTTAGTGAGTTAGACCAAATAATTTATTATTTTTTTCTGATAATGCCCATGGATCACATCACAAACGGGATATAACTCGACTTATATCACTTATTTATATTATATTGTGTTTTTATATCAGTCACTTTTTTATTACAAAAATACATTAGAAACATATTTTCAGCATGGCACTTTGACCCAGCAAAAAAATTATTTATAATATACTAAAACTTTATTTTCTGAACTAGGAATGTGGCATAGAACTACAGATGTGTCCATAAGTAAGTGTACAAACATCTTTTCACTAAAGGCCTGCAGGAAACCCGCAACTCCTCTAAAGTTGGAAATGTCCACGGCCAACAGTTTTAAACATAAGATGATGGAGCCCTCTTACTGGTTTGCCTCCCTTGATAAAAAAAAACAGGATTGCGAACTTGGACTAGGATTGTAGACTAGGATTAACATCACTACATTATCCTCATAATCTATTTTGGCTATTATGACTGTTTACTTAAACGGGCATATTATGTTATTTGAGGAGCTGTTTTGCTGCACTCTTTGTGAATCTTTTATCTCACTATATACAACTATAATACTTTATTATACAAACAAAATGTGATTAAAAGTGATTTACTAAATTATTTATGGTATAACTGTCGTTTATTAGAAATCTAAAGTAAGTATAGGCTAAAATTTAGATTATGGACCGTCGATTTAGATCTTCATATTTTTTCTGCTTATTTACGGTCACATTATAAATTTTGAAGTTAAATAGGTTAGGGTAGTTTTTTTGTAACGAAATTATGCAGATAAACAGTATAATTTTGAAGTTAGATTGGTTAGGGTTATTTTTAAGTCCGAAAAATACCCAAAACTGCATCGGAGCACCCCACTATTCTCGTGGTCTTGGTCTGTCTTACCCCTAGAGTGTTTTGTAAAAGCCGGAGGCGCGGAGGGAGGGCAGACCTCGCCCGCTGTAACGAATCACAGACTCCGAGGCTGCGGAGGCGAGCGTGGGTGTCTGCGTTTTGTTACGCAAGGGCGAAAGGGCTGCCCTTCCGAAGCGCCGGAGCCGTCACGGAATGAATTTATACCGATCAACTGTCAAATTTCGAGGTAAGGTCTATGAGATTCATTTTTGCTATGTTTTTCAAGAACGGCGCATTACCTTGTATCGTGAGTGGTATGGGGGGGTTTAGGGGGACCGCCGCTACCTCCCTCCTCCCACTCTCGCCCTTAAATTCGTGCCAAACGATCTAAATTCTTCTTCTAATCTTAAAACTTTAACCATGGATATTCCATAACTATGGGCTTCTGGTATGTGGGAGTGGTACTGGTGGGTAGCCCCCCCTCCCCCTCCCCCCCGCATCCCTCAAACCCCCAAAAATCGACGGTCCACAGTCTAAATTTTAACCTAAGTATATAAATATTGATAATATCCTATCTATAACAGACAGTTACGAGTAGTGGCATACAGGATAGATCGTTCACAAACCGACAGGTCAGTCTTGATCCGGACGACGTGCAGAGGCCAACATCGCAACCGAGAGTTGCCCTCGCTGAGGGTCAACGCGCCGCCCTCCGCGGTCAGTCGCTGCTGCCTCCCACTAGCGTCCAGCACCTCAGCGCTGATCGCGCCATCGATTCCGTAAACACTTGTTTCTTCTAATTTCATCTTACGTATACAGATAATTTCTTAATCGACATAATAGTCGTCCCTAATATGATATTACAAAACCTGTGTTTGTTTTCTATTTCTTTCAAATTTTCAATACTTTCAAACAGTTTATTTTCTTGTTTTTTGACATTTGACAGTGACAGTTGACAACATGACAGGGCTGCCAGATGCAAAAAAATTGTGATCGTACGCCAACTACAAAAAAATCGTACGCCAAGGAAGTTTTGAAATAAAAAGATCGTACAGCCTTTTAAGTAATACGTTCTTATTTTAAATTATCAAAATTCGTTTACTTTTAGAAAATAAATGCAATAAAACTATTTGTTAGATTAGTACAAATTTTCTGTGGTCATATTTTTTAACAAAATAATTCTTTGGCTTCGTACAATTTTCGTTCCTTCTTATTAATTTGCTTTTTTAATAATGTGCCCTTAAGTGTACCATTGGATAAACTGTTTGTAAGTTTTGTTTTGATTAAATTAACTTCGCTGAATGCTCGTTCACAATATGCACTAAAATGGTGCAAACATAACAAATTTAAAGCAAATTGAGCCAGTGTTTTATAATTTTCAAATTGTTTTTTGATGATGCCCCGAAACTCGTCGGTATTCATAGTCAAATAAATTTTATCCAAAATATTGGTTTTTTGAAAGTCGCAATTATTACCGAAAGAGAGTTTCGTAAGAATGCAAACAAATACAGCCTTTACATTGTTGTTTAAAGACTCTTCATTCAAGTATAACATCTAGTTACGCATTAGGTAGTTGGAGAATTCCCCAAAATTGAAAAGGAAGGTCGTAGGTTGAAGGTCATTAGGTCGGTCGGTAGGTGTAGGTTGTTTTATTATGAAATGTTTCCAGGTATATAAAAATCGTACATTTTGCGTACGATCTTGGTCTAGCGATCGTACATGAGTAAAAATGCCAAAAAATCGTATGAGTACGATTTAAATCGTACATCTGGCAGCCCTGCAACATGACAACATATAAGGGCTGCGATCCACTCACAGAGTACAGTAAGTATACAGGAATAGAGAACCAACTCTACCCAAAAAAATGCCACCCTAAATTGAAGCGGCGCCACCGCCATCTCTTATTTGGTCCAAGTAACTAATGAATGTCAAATACCTATATATATATATATAGTTATATATGAATGACGATGGTCTAGTGGGTACGATCTCGGCCTCTTTAGTGAGAGGTCTGGGTTCGATCCTAACCGGGTCAGGGGTCTGAAATGGGTTTTTCATTTTCTAAAAATATTGTAATAATAAAGTATATTTTTGTTTTAAAAGAGCTACAATATCGTTCTTTTTCTGGGAGTTAAACCACGAGGAACAAAAAACAAGCAATTTATTTTGTATTTTTATTATATTTTTTATGTTTAATAAAATATAAATTAGCTAGTAACTTAAGTTCATCATCACTATTTTCATCGTATCTTATTTTTCCCTTAAGTATGCGATTTATTGAGCGACACCAGCTATAAATTAAAACTTTAATGGTGATGTCCACAAAATAGGCCTTTAAATCTGCTTGATGTGTGGTACACGTAAATGGATATATTATAAGTGTTTCACACATCATTTTAATATTTTTTTGCAGGCCATATTTTGGTACATCTTTTTTTAAAAATGAACATGTAATTCTTTGTATTTCTTGGAATACCTCTATGACATTTTTGTTCGGATAGCATAACCATTTATTTCTTTTGTTAAACTCTTTTGCTCTTATTAACGCGTTTCCTTCAACTTCACATTTTTCATTTAAATCTCTTTTACAGATTTTGCACGTTTTGGTTATTTTTTTAAAACATTTGGCAACAACCCAGCCACACACATAATTACTTTGACCTTTGTCTTCTTTTAATGTTGAATCTATAGTTTCTAGGTTAAATGTGAAGTTGTCGTTTTTCTCTTCGGGTATATCAGAGCTAGGTTTTTCTGTGAGGAAGAAATCTATTGTCTGGAGACACTTGTTTTTATCTTCCTCACAGTTGGATCGTATGGAATGTGGCGCATTGTAATTATTTAATAAAAGTGATTTATATGCACCTTCAAAAGCAATAGTATTTGGCGCCACATTTCTTACCCCATAGCTTCTAATATTCCCGAAAAAATTTTCTATTGGGTCCTGATTCAGGTTACGCGTTAGTAACGTGTCAAAAGAGTATTTTTGATAGAGGATTTTCCAAACATTTTGAATTCCTTCTAAAGTTTTAATGAAATTTGTAACTGATGGTACATTTAACTCAATAAATCTCACCTCTCCTTCACAATTTTTTTCTTTTAGAAATTTTACTGTTTTGAGCATTTTTATAGCTTCTTGCCAGAGTAAATGGTGAGGGGAATTCCTTTTTACACTTCCCCTAAATTTTTTCCCATTGGGGATATCAAATGTGCTGCTGTTTAAAGAGTCAAAAACTTTATCAAACATTAGAACCAGGGGAATTAGGTCACGACATTCTGGAGTCAAATCACCTCTGGCAGTCAAGTGTTCAGCTGCCGCAGCTACGCTTTGGCTAAACACTTGAGCTGCAGTTTTAACTTTCATTTTATTAATTTTTTCTCTAATAATATGTTCGTCGGTAAGACGATGTGCGATCCTTAATTCCCCATATGTCTTGTCAGCAGCATACAATTTTTGAAAATACTCCCACTTAATAATTTTTTTAATATTGAGATTATCGGTATATATCATATCTTTGTTTAATAAATTATTCCTTATGCCCTTTAATAAATGTGGGGGATCGTAAAGAGGAATTATCAATTCATTGTTAATTTTAAAATGATTAAATCGATATTCACAACCCCTCCGCATGTACTCTGACTTTGTATCCTCCACCAAACTATTTATTGCACTTACATTAACTGTGCTTTGGTCACACACTGTGCACAAAACATGCAAACCAGTGGCTTGAATGTTTTTAATTACATCATATATAATTTGTTTTAGCTCATCTTTTTTTAAACCATTTGTGAAATAATAAGCCACTGGTTGCTTGTAATTGGCTTTAATGCCTTTAATCATAAAAACTAATACATGATCTGCAAATTTTCTAGGATCATTATTTGCAAAACCCTTTAATTTATCCTGACTTGCATCATAATGAACTTCTGGGGTGATCGACATTTCATCAAAAATCAGCGAGCATACCTTTTTATCATCGTTGATAGAGGCTACTGTATGTTTAATTTTATCAAAAATAATTTTATTAATTCCTGGTCTTAATTTTATAGATGACAGCAAGAGTTTTAAGGACTTTTTTGATGGAAGTACAAATTGCTTTGAAAGCAAGGAGTAGCATTTTGCACTTCTTTTAAAAAATGATAGTGACAAAATTTTCTCTTCCATCGTAAAACGACGCCCTTTTGGATTTTTTAAGCTTTCTCTAAACTGCATCATTGTAAAAATCTTTGCAGGATTTGTCATATTTTTTGTGATCTTCTGAAAAGCTGTATTCTGGCTCATTTTTTGTGCGTTTTCTAGTTTCGCCTTAAAGTTTAAGCCACGTTTTCGAAGCCGCAAAATTTCATGTTTTAGATTTTTGATTTCTCTTGGGATTTCTTTACGTGGAAGTTTTTTACCTAAAAAAAAAAATACATATAAATTTTACATAATGGCAATATTTATTATTTGACTCTTACTCAAGTCCAAGAAAATTATGTTTCACCCAGAAAAACATCTATATATTATACAAGTAAGGTAAAAAAAAAATAGGCAAAAATATATATATAAAATAATTTTAGGCAGTAATAATTATTAAAAATCCATTTTTACAGTTTCCTATAATCTGTAAAAGCAATCCTATTAATCTACTGGATAGAATAAGTAAAAATCTGGGACCTGTGATGTAAATAAATATTTTTGCGGTGGTCATTGTAGGCGCTAATCAATGTCAATATGTAATAATTCTTATGTATGAAGCACTTTCATATCACACTGATCACTTAATGCCGAACCAAATTAATAGCTATTTTAAAAGTTGATAAAGATACTCACTCGGTTTAATAGATCCCAATAGATTTGTACAATAATTGTGTTCGCCTAAAATAGTTACAGGCGAGAGTACAGCTGATTGACCAGTGGTTTTAACTGAAAATTAAAATAATATACGTTTAAAATTTAATTTCTAAATTATATCATTAGTAGCTCTTGTCCTCAAGTAAAAAAACAATGGGATATTGTTTAAGTCAGGTAGTCCTCCTAACCCACGCCATTATTTTCGCATTTTTAACATTGGTAAGTATACCACTATTTAGCTTAATCACGGAAATTAATATGTGAAACATATACAGTAAATAAAACAAAATGTCGACGTAAGTTTAAAAAAATAATAATAATAAGCATCATAAACACATACCTATTTCCATTAGACATCCCTCTCTGGATTGATCATTGTCAATATTGTCATTTATTAGTTCCATACCACTATCTACAAAAAAAAAAAAAAAAAATAGTTAAATAAACTAGATTCTAGGTCATAAATAATAATAAATTACTGGACACAATTCTTATTTAGTTTCTTTATGATACACTAATTTTATAAAATAAATAACATTTATTTTAAGTAGCTTGTAGAAGCAAGTTAAATAAAATTTACCAATTAATTATTTTACAGTTTACAAAAATGATCAAAACTCATTTTATTGCTTCTCTAGAAGTAAAATTTTAATCTACTTGATTTTTTATTATTATTTTTCTTTTAATTTCGAGAAAGAATTGGGTACTAGCCCTCAGAGAAAATATTGATAGTAATATCTGTAAATAATTTAATACCTAGCTATTTAAAAAGTTTTTTACGAGTGTGAAACATGGGCACTCACCAAATCTCTAAGAGACAAACTTGCCAAATGTCAAAGAGCAATGGAGCGCAGTATAGTAGGGACAAAACTTCGAGATAGAGTCAGAAATACCGACATCAGGACGAAAACTAATCTAACTGATATTCTACTACGCATCGACCAACAAAAGTGGAGATGGACCGGAAATAATTATGATGCGCGACAAACAAGGAAAATGGTGTAAGGCAGTTTCAGAGTGGTACCCAAGAGATGGGAAAAGAAGCCGAGGAAGACAATGCATAAGATGGGAGGATGACCTCAAAATGACAGCTGGATCAAGGTGGAGACGGGTGTCTCAGGACAGACCACAGTGGAGATTATTAGAGAAGGCCTATGTCAAGAGGCACACTGTGATTAGAGACATTATATAATTTATAATTGATGCAAACGGCTTTATACTCTCTAATACCAGAATAAAGGGCTTTATTATTATTATTTAAAAAGTTGATAAAAATACTCACTCGGTTTAATAGATCCCAATAGATTTGTACAATAATTGTGTTCGCCTAAAATAGTTACAGGCGAGAGTACAGCTGATTGACCAGTGGTTTTAACTGAAAATTAAAATAATATACGTTTAAAATTTAATTTCTAAATTATATCATTAGTAGCTCTTGTCCTCAAGTAAAAAATGAATTGAAGTCTTATGATAATGTAATAATGAAGGTATTGAGATATCTTACAATATAAGAAATATCAATTCTGATTCAAATTATTATTATTTTTGTAACATATTTTATGATTTAAGTTATGGTCTAAGATCCGGAATATAACAAAATCTTCCCTCATCTGTTAATAAGATGAAACAATTTTTTATAGGCTGATTTCAATATTGTGAATTTTTAAAAACAACCTCTGCCACCATAAGCCTGCTGCAAATAATAATACATAAAAACAAATTTTTTTTTACTCTAAAAAATCTTTTCCCTCTCATGTTAATTACATGTAGTAAGCTAAAACCGTCAATATTTTACATTATATACCTGACTATCGTAGGCACCCATCTCTATGATTGCTATACTTACCTGCAGCCAGGTTACTCTGACTGAGGTTACTGACCTGGCTGCAGGTAAGTGTAGCAATCATAGAGATAGCTGCCTACTACAGTCAGGTATATAATGTAAAATATTAACGGTTTTAGCTTACTACATGTAATTAACATGAGAGGGAAAAGCTAAAAAAAAAAAAAAAAAAATTGCAGCAGGCTTATGGTGGCAGAGGTTGTTTTTATAAACTCACAATATTTAAATAAGCCTATAAAAAATTGTTTCATCTAATTAACAGATGAGGGAAGATTTACCTTCTCGGATCTTAGACCATTATGTAATACCTTTTTCTATCTGGCTGCTTGTTGTTTGAACCGTTAATTGAGATGCCAATGAATTTTCATCAAATTCATTACACCACACTGCAATAGTAAGAAAATCCATAAATTAATTAATTTATTGAGATTGTGTACTTTACAGTGTATACAAGGTAAAGATTATAATGCCGCTAAATAAAACACAATCTCATAGTTGTTTGATTGTTACTGAAACTTTGGTCATTACTGTGGTTAGCGGAGTTACTGTCAAATTTACAAAATATTGTTACAATTTTGAAGGCAAAAATATGTATATAGAATATTATTTAATGTCATAATTTTGACTGAATATTTATTTATGATGATAGCAAACTTCACATTGTTTTCACTTAGATTAAAGTTAGTAACTATTTAATCTAAAATTTTAATTTCTGTACATTATACAAATATTAATATTATAATTATGATTAAACATGAACAATTACAACATGATCTTATGAACTCTGCACTTCATAATGTCACATTGAAAACATTAAGCATATAATATATTATAAGTACTTATTTTTTTAACTACACAATGTATTTGAGTCCAAATCTTAATCTATGTTACATTAGGCCTGCACAGTATACCTATTATACAACAGTGTTATACCCATTTTATTTGTAAGTATCCTTTTATCTTTTCTTGTGTAGTATTACTATATTTAGGTAAAGACACTCATAAGCCTGTTTACAAGTACGTCTGTACAAAAAAAAAATAGTACTTACTTGGTAGATGCAGGGAAGGCACGGCCAGAGCAGATAAGCGATTGTTTCTGTTTCGGTCTTTGCTAGTAAAATGGATGTCGCATATTCTTTTGTTCTTGTACTTTAAATGATCTTCAGGTCTTTCTAATTTCCCTCCCACAATAAACACCCAAGCTTTAAATTGCTCAGGAAATTTTATAAAGTTAGGGAAACGATGAAGTGAAGATCCTGCTGTAAATACACAAAAAAAAAACTCTTATTACTTTAAACTACTAATAAATTGATTTTCTTGTTTTGGGAATCTATAAAAAAGAAGTTACCATCGTTAGAGAATCAAACATAGCAAATATTCAACGAGCCTCACTTGAATGATGCAAAATAGACTCTTGGTCATATTTTATGCTCTGAGTATACTTAACTATTATTTATTACGGGACCATGAGTGAATAATCAAAGTTTAAAGCTCAGATTAATAAACAAAAGGTTTTGTTTATTAATCTGAGGTATAAAGACACAAATGTAATACTTACCATTCCGAACGCAACCAAGTAGACAACGCATTTCGTATATGGAAATACACATACAACTACACAATACTTTTAAAAACAAGCGTCCAAGTCGCCAACAAAAAGAACTTTATAACTAAAATTAGTATGAAACTAAAAACTAAAAAGCGTCTTTTCGCAGAACGTGTAAAAAATCACATAAACCACATAAAGGCTTAAGCGGAGGAATTATAACTCGACTTAACGCTAAGCAAACAGTACGTGGGATAATTCACTTTCACAAACACAATATAAAACACAACAAGATGCGTTAGCGCAAGAGTTGTGCAAACAGAAAGAAATTCGTCATAAATTTAAATTCCTTATAAAATGGCGAGGCGCAGGCTAGCGCCATCTATTGACAGTTATTCCAAAGTATTAAAACGTGTTAGTGTGTTGATCCAAAAAGTAGATGTCAGTGTGGTCGGAACTAAAGCTGTCAAAATAAAATGTTTTAACTGTGACCCCCCTGGATCCACTTAAGGCACTATCCATGGAGCATGATTCTTAAGGAGTAAACTCCAAAAAACACATTTATTTAACAAACAGTCTACATAAAAAGACGTTTAAATAATTTTTGGCAGACCTTTTTTATCTTTCAGATCGCCTTTTTTTATGTTACTAAGTCTACAAACAAGTAACAAGCGTACGGCTCACCTGGTAGTATAGTGACTACAGTAGCCTATAGACGCCTGCAACACCAGAAGCGTCGCAAGCGCGTTGACGACCCTATCCCCAATCCCTCCAGGAGCTCTGGTCACCTTACTCACCAACAAGACCACAATACTGTTAGGTACCTTTTATGTTTATTGGTAAATAGGTAGTTTCTAGAACTAACGAGCCTCATTTAATTAATTTGAATATACTACGGTCGCCCAATAGAAAGAAATTCGTACACCGACCCCTCATCTTTTGTTTTTGTTGCTCGCGTATAAAATATTGCGGTTGCGTTCACACAGGTGACTGTGTGAACGACGTACGAATTTCTTTCTATTGGGCGACTGGACTATAGTAAAATCGGTAGAAAAATCTGGATAATTTCCAAAAAATCAGAAATATGTGGAAAAATCCACAAAAATCGTTGCGTTTGGATATTTCGGTAGGAAAGAGTTTATATCGGTAGAAATACTGAAAAATCGGAGGTTTGAGAACCGGTAGCCTTACACTTATCCAACACTTATCTTCAATCTGTGGTTATATACAGTCCTTTTTGACCTAAGTTTTTGACAGATTGCAGCTTTTATTTTGACAGTCAGAATCAGACAATTTGACAATTTTGACATGTTAAATCAGGAGAAAATTGGGCATTGGCAGGTATCAAATGTTAGCATGATCCCGGATTTTCCGAAAATTAAAAATAAAATATAGCATTTACAAATTGTAAACGTATTATTAAGCCGTAAAATACGTAATAAAGGACTTCATTTCATAAAAAAATTACTTATAGTAATAGATCTAACCTCAAATAAAAGTTTATTATTGCAAAACTCAGAATGGCTAAAAGTGCAGGCAAAGGTAAACCAAAATCAACCGATATTTTTGCGGGCTTTCAAAACTTACGTAGTGAACAGCGACAGCTCGCCAATAAGATTTCGGAACTCGAGATGGACTTAAATGAGCACAAGTAAGTTTGTTGCTGTAAGACCATTTTACTCGTTTGTAGTATGGGATGTATTTATTTTTAAAATTTTCCTGTCAGGATAGTCATCGAGACACTGCAGGCAGTGGAGCCGAGTCGCAAATGTTTCAGAATGGTAGGCGGGGTTGTTGTGGAGCGCACTGTAGCAGAAGTTTTACCTGAACTAGAAGGCAACAAGGAACGTTTACCACAAGCAATACAGGTACATCTGTCATCTATCCACTATATCCTTTAAAAATAACTAAAAGCCTAGTAGGTAGACCATGTGAACTTGAACTGAGAATCTGGGATTCAAAACTTGCCTTAAATCTTTTAAATTCTCAAGTTCATGTTTTCTATAAACTTTCTCTATCTTATTCTTTTCTCTCTCATTGGTAAAGAAGGCATTGAAATATATGCTTTAAAAGAAATCCCAAAATGATTCAACAATTACATATGGAGCAATGTTGTGGATAAATCTCCATTTGTTTTAAAAGAAGAATAAAGACTAGCCACCAGTGAAGTATTAATATGATATTACTGTATTGTCAAAATAAGAAACAAATCTCTACACTATAGTACTTTTATTAATATTTGTAAAATGATATAGCCTGTGTACATTTGTATTGGCCATACAGATGTTTGCCGTGGTCTGGGTGTTTGTGCAGTCCTTGTGGGTCTCCCCACCGTGCCTCGGAGAGCACGTTAAGCAGTCGGTCCCGGTTGTTATCATGTACACCTGATAGCGATCGTTACTCATAGTAGGGAATATATCCGCCAACCCGCATTGGAGCAGCGTGGTGGATTAAGCTCTGATCCTTCTCCGACATGGGAAAGAGGCCTATGCCCAACAGTGGGATATTACAGGCTGAATCGTGATCGTGATATAGCCTGTAAATGAATTATTTGTAGTACTACACTAAATAACTTTAAAAAATGTATTTACATTTTTCAGACATTAAACGAACAGCTAGCGCGTAAAGGACAAGAAATTAATGAGTACATAGAAAAGCACGATATTAAGGTCCAACGTGGCTCTGAGAATCCCGCGGAGGCGACGCAAGAAGATGCTCCAGCTAAAACAAATGTGCTTGTTGCCAGCGGCTGACCTTAGGTGCTAATACATTAATTTCGTTTTTATGTTGTCTTATAACTTCCCATACACATAACTTTTGTATAAATAATAACCTTAAGAAGTTTGTATTATTTTGTGTACATCTTTTGATCTGTTAATGTCACTCATAAAATTCAAATTTAATTTAATGTTAGCTTTTACAAGATAATAGTATTAAAAGTCTTTTATTATTTTTTGGTTTTATTTAATAATATAAAAGAACACCCAAAATATTCAAAAAAATATATCTATCATCTTGTAGGAGAAATATTACAATTTCTTAAAAATATATTTTATATTAAATTCATTAAGGTATGTCAAATATAGGTAGATTTAATATAGGTTAGTATGCACATTACATTTTACATAACTAGAGGTGCCATGCCAACTAAATCCTCACCAACTGTAAAAACGAATGTAACTTAGATTAGATAATTTAATATGATTCCCCAGCATTACATCAAACATTTAAAACAATAACATCTGCATCCTACTTCTAAACATGCTGGCCCAATAATAAGTATTATTTTTCACACTCACTGGATGTCATTTAAAATAGTAGTTTTTTATATTACATAAAATTTAAATCTTTGAATGATAAGAAAACTAGTAGACCAGTGTAAAAACCTTGTAACCATAGGTTGGCTTTTTGTTTTTTTTTTTTCAATTAGTTTTTTTTTGTATATTAAATTCGTTTTTTGTAACTAGTTTTTTTCTTTAGTTTTTTTTTTTAAATTAGTTTGCCAAAGAAGTTCATAAGAAGTTTCACTTCTGACATGTGTACTTTGTACGCACGCAATTTTTTTTTTCGTAAGTATAAAAAAATTGTTTACTCAGATGCAACATATAAAAACGATATAAATATACTTTATGGACCATTCAATTTCAAAAATCTATGCTTTATTTTTATTATCTCTCCTTACTTTTCTCATGGTCTCATCACATTTTCATCCTGTTCTAATTTTTTATTAGTCTCACGAAATTATCGGCCGGTCTATAGTATTAGCCCTATTAATTATGTATGCCATTGTATGCATAAGAATACTCAGCTCATTTTGTAATGGTATAATAGAGTAAAAATATGTAGTCAATTTTGAATTACCTTATTTATAAAGTATGCTTTAAAAATACCTTGTACATGATTGTGTACTTTTGAAGATACAATTTTATTAATATTTATTTGAGTAGTGTTCTAATGAAATTAGATTAATTTTAGCACCGCTTCTTAAGGGCCATGTAAAGGATCAAATAATTTGTCAAATTTGTTTGTCAAACTTCATGTTTTCATATAACAAACATCAAAACAAGCTCGCACACGATCAAAAAATTTGACAAACACGTTTGTGAAACAAAAATTTGAAAAATTATTTTATCGTTTACGGGGCCCTTTACACTTATCATCGTCACACGTGCAGTCATATCAACGGTATAATCATAAAACTTTACGATTGTTTCATAAAATTTTAACTATAACAATGAGGAATGTTCAGACTTAGCAACAACCTCGAGTTATTTTAATTACATATTAAGATACTTGTTATCTAAAATAACATCTTAGCTTAGTTCTATCTTATGTTTGTTGTTTTTATTTAAATTTTACAAAATGTGTATGTTGCATCTAACTTGCTGCTGCTGATTATTGTAAATAAAAGATACAACAAAGTGAATATAGGAGAAACCCCATCTAGATTTACTGTTCCAATTACTTTTAAGGTTTGATCATTTAACTTTATACGGCAACTACTGGTACGACGCGAAATATATTTATAAATCTTGCTCAAGTTTCGTCGTAGAATATTTGTCGTGTACAAGTCAGAGTAGATAATTTCTCGCATGACACTGCCGACCATGGCATGACATGGTCGATAATGGTATGACGTGCCCGACCATAGTACGGCGTTGTCGATTATAGGATGAGTTAGCCGACCATTGCATGACTTGGTCGACTTTGGTATGACCTGGTTGACTATGGCATGACATGGTAGACTATGGCTTGACATGGTCGTCTATGGTATGTCCTGGTCGACTATGGCATGACGTGGTCGACTATGGCATGAGGTGGTCGACTATGGCATGACGCGCCTCCGGAATAAAATATACATTTAAGCAAGATTGAAGTTAAAAAATGGTTAATGATTCCAAAATAGTTATTCTGAAATCCCAGAAGTATCTATCCAACATTGTTACGACTTTAACAGTTTTCTTATTTGTAACTAAAACTGTTCCTCGTGTGCTCACTTTCGCGTATCGTAAATGTCTTTTTCAGTACTTCGCTAATTCAAACAATACATTTAAACCTTAAAAGTGCATAAAATTAGTGGGCGCGTAGGTCTCGTCGGGCCGCAGCGGCGACGTGTCGTGCGCGCGCACGCGCGGCTCTCCCCCCTCGCTCCCCTCTCCCCCCTCGCCGCCCTCGCCCTCCGGCCACGAGCTGGCGCCGCCCGACTTGCGCACGACGCGCAGCCCGGTGATGGCCATGCTCTTGTCGACCGACTTGCACATGTCGTAGAGCGCGAGCGCCGCCACCGCGCAGCCGGTGAGCGCCTCCATCTCCACGCCGGTGCGCGCCGTGGCCCGCGCCTCGCAACTGACGCGCACGCGGCCGCCGCGCTCGGGGCCGGCGTCCCGCGGCAGCGCCACGCGCACGCGCGCCAGCTCCAGCGGCAGCGGGTGGCACAGCGGCAGCAGGTCCGCCGTGCGCTTGGCGGCCAGCGCGCCCGCCACCTGCGCCACGGTCAGCGCGTCGCCCTTGGGCAGGCGCGCCGAGCGCAGCAGCCGCAGCAGGCGCGCGCCCACCTCCAGGTAGCACTCGGCCTCCGCGGCGCGCGCCGTCACCGGCTTGCCGCCCACGTCCACCATGCGCGCGCGGCCCTGCGCGTCCAGGTGCGAGAACTCGGAGGCGGGCTCGACGGTGGGCGTGTCGGGCGCGCGCGTGCTGTAGCGGCGCGCGGCGGCCCGCAGGCGGCGCGGCTCGGGCGCGGCCGCTGTGAACGTGGCACCATCTAAGGGGAGGGGCGCGGGCGGGGCTCCGCCTAGCCGCCTATCAGAATCATCGGCCTGTTCTTCGAGCGGGCGAGATTCTGCATGCCTACAAAACACGCCCCAACGTAATCGATCTCCGATCGACACCGTTCGCTTTTTAATAATGGATGATGATATGATCTGTTCGTGGACACCATTGGGGCGTCCCATTCATACTAGAATAATGTATCGAGGGTTAGTGAGCGTCAAACATTTTAAGTCGAGACGAACGACAAGAGAACCGTGCCACCATAATAATGACACGTATGTAGATGTGAATTCGTATGCGATCGACGAGTCGATATCTAGATTTTCTCGCTTGCCTCGTTTGTTAGTCGATCCAAACAGTGAATCTTTAAAAGTGTCGCTATCACCAGGTGGTGTTTTTTTTTTTTTTACACAACTAGATCGGCAAAAAGCGTACAGCTCAACTGATGGTAATTGATTACCATAGTTTATAGACACCCGCAACACCAGAAGCATTGCAAGCGTGTTGCCGACCTACCCCCAACCCTCCCAAGAGCTCTGATCACCTCACTCACCACAGCAACACAAAGCTAGCTGCTACAGTGTAAGGTCGAGGCAGTTCCCCAGCCACTCACCGGCGTGCTGCGGCAGCTTGCGGCGCAGCGCGGCGCGCACGAGCGCGGCCAGCTCGTCGTCGTCCGCGCCGCCGCGCAGCGCGTCGCGCAAGTTCGTCTCCGTCGCGCCGAACAGACACACCTGCACGACACCGACTACTGTGACCACTACGTCCGCCCTACCTTTATACTCTTGCAATTTTTATACCTATAGTAAATTTAATTTACCAGCACAACAATTCTTAGTGATGTGACCCATATGCTCAGGCTAAGTGTGACGAGTAGTTAGTTTAGGTAGTCAGTATTTTCTAAGTGTAAGTAAAATTTTAACTGATAATGAGCTACTACTAAATGTAATTTTGTAATTTGATGTGTTCAAAATGATGTAATATTCGTATTGACCTTGAGGTTTCCGTCGGCGGTCAGTCGCAAGCGGTTGCATGTCGAGCAGAAGGGCTTCGTCATCGACGAGATGAATCCGATCCTTCCCGCGTAGCCGGGCACCTGCCACATCTGAGGACACCGTGCATCACATCTTCTATCTCGTAAGGAATGTAACGTAAACCAAACATACATAGCCTAAACTACCACACAAGAACATTACTAATACTAAGATCAAAAGCCCGGGATGGCCAGACTTTCGTCATTTCATAGGCGTAAGTTAAGTAATAAAAGTTTGGGAAGAGTTTCCACTGTGCAGTGCCCCGCAATAGTTGGCGTGATTTCTAATATTACTTCAAACGATTACGACATTAAAAAATTACCCTTTATAAAATGACGATAGTATGACGAGAAGTTAGTTGGAATTTTGTACGCCTTTGGTACCTGGTATCTGTCAAAGCCCCTACGAGTTAAATTTAATATTTCGCTATAGCTTCTATCGATGTTGGGAGCATGTGCGGAGAAACTTTCAGCGTTTATGAAGTCTGGCCCTCCTGGGCTCCCGGGCTATAACTAAGGTCCGCAGTGACTCACGGTGGCGGTGCGGCAGGGCTCGTCGGGCGCGCGCGCCAGGCCGGGGTGCGCGCGGCGCGCGGCCGCCAGCGCCTCGCGCTCGCACACCATGCGCTCGTCGTCCCAGCGGTTGCCGGAGAACGGCATGAACTCGATGAACCTGGACCGCGCGCTTTAGTTAGTGCTTCGTCTCGCTTGCGAGTAGCGCCGCAGCTTCGAACCTAACGAACCTGATGTCAACTCTCCGCTCCCGGGTCAGCTCCACGAAATCGGACACTTCGTCATCGTTGAAACCTAAAAGAGCGGTGAGGGATTAGCATCAAATTTCTATCGCACTCCTCTAGCCTGCGTCTCGTTTACCTTTCATGAGGACGGTGTTGACTTTGACCGAATCGAAGCCGAGCTGCAGCGCCAGGTCCATGCTCGCCAGAACTTTCGGCAGACCCTGCATCAGAAGCGATCGTTCAGCGAGGATCGGCTATGGTCGGGGAACGAGGTGGTGGGGAGTGGAGGCCGGTCACACGACACTTACCGGGCGGCGCGCCATGGCCTCGAAGCGCTCGGGGCGCAGCGAATCAAGCGAAAGGTTGAGCGCACTGAGGCCGGCGCGCTGCAGCGCGGGCAGGCGCCGCGCCAGCGCCAGCCCGTTGCTCGTCATGGCCACCGTGCGCACGCCCGGCACGGCGCTCAGCTCCTCTGTGGGCGGTCGGGGGACGTTGCGTTATCCGGGACTAAAGCCTGTGCTGGCTGTGACCGTTAGTTTCGACCCGTATTACGAGTATCAAAACGTGTCGCACTTAAAAATTATAAATACTTCATTAGTATCTACTTACTGGATTGCGATTGGCTGTTGCGCGGGCGGTTGCGGGTTCGATTCCCGCACACGACAACATTTGTATTGGCCATACAGATGTTTGCCGTGGTCTGGGTGTTTGTGCAGTCCTTGTGGGTCTCCCCACCGTGCCTCGGAGAGCACGTTAAGCCGTCGGTCCCGGTTGTTATCATGTACACCTGATAGCGATCGTTACTCATAGTAGGGGAATATATCCGCCAACCCGCATTGGAGCAGCGTGGTGGATTAAGCTCCGATTCTTCCCCTGCATGAGGAAGAGGCCTATGCCCAACAGTGGGATATTACAGGCTGAATCGTGATCGTCGCGATCTACTTAAAAATTGTAAGCTTATGAAATTTCGTAAATAAAAATATCGAGTGAATGATGACCTCGTAAAATTGAGTTTCTCAATCGACTTTAGATTGAGATACGACTTTTAAGTGTTTGACGTGTGCACTATCATTTGCGTCGGTAATAACTGTGACCAGTATATAGCACAATGAAATATCCGTCAAGGTCTCGGAGCAACGCTAGAACGGCTGTCGATGTGAAACGCATATTGAAATATTTTTATTGAGCCAATAAATAAACGGTGAAAATGTATGAGCGGCATCCGTTTTAAATGGAAGTATTATACGAGTATTTTTAAATATGCAAAACTAGAAATTTCATGCAATTAATTAAATCCAATATGTTAGGAAATATTGTTTAAAAGAATAGAGATGTGTTTCAATGACTATTACATCATAAATATCAAATCAGTCTTCTCTCTATTTTGTCAAATACGGCGGAGGTTAAAGATCAGAGATAAGCCATATCTAGAACATGAGTCGCTCTAAGTGGATTTTTTCGCTCCAAACAGTAAATCCTCATAAGTGTCATATCACCTGGTGGTTTTTTTTTTACACAACTAGGTCGGCAAAAAGCGTAAGGCTCATCTGATGGTTAGCGTTTACCATAATTTATAGACACCTACAACACCAGAAGCATCGCAAGCGCGTTGTCGACCCTATCCCCAATCCCCCAGGAGTTCTGTTCACCTTACTCACCATAGGAACACAAAGCTGCTTGAGAACAGTATTATTTAGCTGTGATCTTCTGTAAGGTCGAGGGAAATCTCCAGACAGACTGCTCCAGATTTTGAGCAGGATACCTGCTGTGCTCTATCTCAATGATTTATAAAAAAATAATTTTTATTTTTTTTTTTTTTTTATTTAAAATCAAAATAAAGTATTCTGGCATAATGTTATTCTGAAAACCGTTGCCGATTCCTCTATGTCGGACTCACGCGCGATGACTGAGTAGCAGAAGGTACGCACGGACAACGTCGACGAGGTCCTTGCGCACGGAGGGCTCGCCGCCCGTGAGGCGCAGCTTGGTGACGCCCAGCGCCGCGAACACGCGCACCAGCCGCAGCAACTCGTCGCGCGACAGCAGCGCCGCGCGCGCACTCAGCTCCACGCCCTCCGCCGGCATACAGTACTGACCTACCCCACACACACACACACCTCTATACTCTCCATCGATTAATCACATCCTTGACACAGCTGGTGTAATGGACAGAGTGACATCACAAATTTTGCAATTTTACATTTCGTTAATAGGGACGTAGTTCAAATGTCATATTTTAATACTAACAGTTAAATATAATTATTGTTTTGAATTATTGTGATGTCACAGAATTTTAGACCCCTCCCAACCCCTTGTCACACAATGTCACACTTCGTCGACCTCCCGACCGACCCTCCATGATGTAATTTATGGATGGCTCCTAATTTGTCTAACTGAACTGCAAACAAGGGCGGATCCAGCTTCGGCGCCAGGGGGATGGGGGGGTCACATAGTCATTCTCAACACCACAAGAAGCTATAATTTAATTTTGATAATGATAGATACAGGTAAAAAGTAGGTATTTTATTAATGTATGTAAGTACTTAAAAATATCTATATTGTGACAAAAATCTTATTTAACAATTTTAATTAGTGGTCCACCTAGGTCCTGGATCCGCCCTTGACTGCACATGACTGGAGAGAAACAGCATATAATTGAAAGTTCTCTTACAATGAAATACTACTATTTCAGTAATTAACATCCATTAAAGTATCAACATCAAAGCTATGGCTGTATGCTACAATGGCTTACATCTTAAGTTGCACCGCTCGGTCAAAGATATACGCAGATAGTTGTGCACACGACCGTACAGGTCCACGAGTGGTGGTGCACCAGTCTCTCCCAATTGATTATCTGATTGAACCTGCAGGATGTTGATTTATACAATATTTTCTAATTCTTTGTTGATTTATAAAATGTGAACAGCATCGTAAAAAATATTAAAAACCAAACGCAAGTTGCAGGGAATAATTTATTAGTTTAAGCATATAATATATTCTGAGTATTTGAGAACTTTATCATGAAATTAAAGTAAAAGCATATTAAATGTGTGTGATATAAATATGAATGTACACTTACATTGGTGTGTGTATGTTTTTGCCTGTTAGGAAAAAAACTATAAGAAACTATTTTTCCATTTTGTAAACTTTTGGCACCAAACAACAACTTGATTTTATTATTAAAAGACATTATTTGTCATATGGTGAGATTAAGTTACAGCAACAAATTAGAAAATACGCATGAGGCAGTCATGCGGTCATCTATACCTATAGATATACACTAAAAAAGATTGTGCAATGAAGGCTATATGTTCACCCAATTATTTAAACAGAATACATATACAAAAACAATAAACACTTGATAACGTGCGCGTTCAACGTGGCAGTTCAAATAATTCAGAAATTACGAAACCAAATACTTTTTTACGCTGTCTCTAGTTCGCGGATTGTCGGCTTGCGAGTTTCGTGTGATCAGGCACATCAGTGATATTATGTTTACGTACACATAATTTATTATCAGTGATATCAGTCTGATAGACAATCAGCGGTTGTTTTGTTCACAGCGGTATGTCAAATGTCAATTGTCAAATAACAATCAATGTCAAAACCTATGACATAACGATTATAATTTCCGCTGTACTTAACTTACCAGTGCGTTTTCCAATATCAGCACTAAAGCGCATTATGCGGTATAATGCTCAATGCTCAACGTTGAAAGTTCCAAAGATACAGCAACGCTTCACACAACGAGGCAACGAGCACTCTCAAAAGTAGGGCTTCCGTGTGCGTGCTTGCTATGGATACCAACTCAGTGGTGGCTCAGTGGTTTAGTATTGTGCGCCACTGAGTCGCATTATGCTCTGTAATTAGAAAACGCACTTCAATGTGCGTTTTCCAATATCAGCACTAAAGCGCATTATGCGGCATAATGCTCAATGCTCAACGTTGAAAGTTCCAAAGCTACAGCAACGCTTCACACAACGAGCACTCTCAAAAGTAGGGCTTCCGTGTGCACAAACACAATTTTTGGACTGGCAAGTGGCAGCTTTGAATGGCTTTGATGCAATGACCAATGAATTATCTCTATGCTTTGATGACGGACATCTAAAATTCTAAAATGACAGAGGTCAGAAAATCATTTATCGGTTTTGAAATTTAGGGACACGGTATCGAATAAAAAGTATCGATACTGTACTCATGAGTAGTATCGAAAAAAAAGTATCGTACTCACAAAAGTATCGAAACAAAAGTATCGATACTCCCAGGTATCGAGTACTTCTAGGTATCGAGTACTTTTGTCCCGACTTCCAAAAAAAATAAATAATTTACAGTTACTACATTATATTTTTAATTTTTATAACATTTCACTAATATTATAACAAAAATTGCGTCAAACACACGTCACACTTTCACTTTAAAAAAAAAACCAACAAACAAATTAAATATTTATATAAAATTACTTTTTCTTTTCAAGTGTTAGCTAATACCATAGGACAGACAGAAGTAGGCATCATTGGAGGAGGCCTGGGAACCTTATTTAAGCTAAATATCCGAAAGTAACTCTGTCTGTCGCGCAATCACGCCAAATTTACTCAACAGATTTTAATGAAAGGAGAAGTAGCAAAAAAAACCCACTTCCAACAACAATGTTAAGTATCTTAAAAAATAGCTAAAAATGCGTAAAAAATAATGACATACTTTTGGTGGTCATCCTTACTGGCTAGAACATTGAAAAATTGCTCTGAATATTAGTTCAGGGGTAAAATATTTAAGTATAATTAATTACTTTTGATTCTTGCAAATCAACTTAAAATGTCACAGGTGTCCATTTTTTAGGGTTCCATACCCAAAGGGTAAAATCCGAACCCTATTACTAAGACTTCGCTGTCCGTCCGTCTGTCACCAGGCTGTATCTCAAGAACGGCAATAGCTAGACACTAGAAATCACAAATTATGTATTTCGGTTGCCGCTATAACAACAAATACTAAAAACAAAATAAAATAAATATTTAAGGGGGGGGGGGGGCTCCCATATAACAAACCCCTTTTTTTTGCCTATTTTTGCTCGATATCAATAAATGGTAACAGGCAGGTACTTGAAATATTCACAAAATACTTAATTGTACATTTACTTTAATAATCTCTATATATATAAAAATGAATCGCTGAATGTGTTGCTAAGCGAAGATCTCGGGATCAGCTTAACCGATTTCGCTAATTCTTTTTTTATAACATTACGTGAAGTACGAGGATGGTTCATAAGGAGAGAAAAATTTTAAAAATCGCCTAAAAATGCCTAAAAACAACACTTTTCTATATTTCCATACAAAAGTTAAGACAGGACAACGTCTGTCGGGTCAGCTAGTAAATAATAAAATTAAAATAAAAAAAATATTTATGGGGCTCATACAGCAATAGTGACTTTTTTGGCGCTTTTTGCCCGATATTAAAATCAACTATAAATATATCAACTATAAAAATAACAATACTGTTGTTTACCTAGTCAATGGTACGGCACCCTTTGTGCGCGAGTCCGACTCGCACTTGGCCGATTTTATTAAATCTTCATGACATCTCTTTTCCCCTTATTTTTGGTCTTTAAGTACCTATTACATCGTTAAAAGTTATATTTTAGAGTATTAGTAACCTGCGCCTGAATATATCTTTGGAGCAATTATTAAGTATGTTAGCCAGTAAGGATGACAATCTGAGGTGGAAAGTTCGGAAGTAATCATTTTTATCTATTTTTTGAGATATTTTCCATACCTGTTGGATCTGGGTTAATTTTGTATGGAAGCTGCTACTTCTCCTTTGGCATACATATAGTCTAGAGTCTGAGAAAGGACATAGGTTAAAAAAGGGTATAAGAGGTTGAAAGGTGGGAATGAAAATTTCTATGAAAGTACATAGTATATGTATGTATATTGTTCGCGTGTTTAGTAACTGTCAAACATTTTTTAATGTTCATCCCGTCTATGTGGTAAACTTTCCCCTAAAATTAAAGAACGTATTTAAATAAAGATTTCGAATCGACAACATATATCCACAATATACGGATTGTGGCGTATTTAAGATTTTAAAAATGTAGAATAATGTCAGTAATGAAAACTGCATAAAACGGATTGACATAATATATTACCTATATTGGTTGTCAAATATTTATGCCTGCGTTCAGAAATTTATTTAGTGTAAACTAAGGAAAATATATCAAACTACTTAAATATACAATAAATGAAATATGTAGAAATGAATTAAATACAAAAAAAAAACCTTCAATTGATTGGTCTCATTGAAACATTTCAGATTATTCTGTCAATCCAGTCAAAGTAATTATATTATATCGATATTCGATACCTCCTCCAACGTAAGTTGTTGTATGCCACAAAAATGACGTTTGGCGTTTTTACTAAACACTATCCTAATTTTGCCTTATTCATGCATTCAAAGTGAAAAAATAACCAAAATACGACTTTTTAAAGGATTTGCCAGTCGTATAATGTTGTAACTTTCGAACAAGAACGGACTACAGCATTGTTGAAGACAAGTAGACAACACAGTTACAACAAGTTTGAGGTAGTGTTCCAATTGCAGAGCATCAGTGACGCACAATGCCAAATTCTTAAGCGGGCTTTACACACTCGTTGCTAAGTTGTTAAGTTGTAGCAATTTATCGTAACGATGAGATTGTTACAATTTATTGTTGTGTGTAAACGGGAGATTGTAGCGATTTATTGAGATTGGAGTTGTGCTCTGCTCTTTCGATTTGTTGGAGCGATAAATCGTTCAATAAATTGCTACAATTTAACGTAGCGTGTAAAGCCCCCATTAATTTGAATGTTAATTTTTTCAAATAATGTACCACTAGAATGCGCTAAATTAAATGTTTAAAAAAAATCATAGACAGCAACCTCATCAATGTATAAATAAAGTGATATCTATTTAAATAAATGAATCCCTATTTTCCTTGGTCATGGTCACGCCATCACGCCTGAGTGGCTGGACGAATTTGGCTAATTATTATTTTTTTGTTTTTGTTATTGTCACAAGAAATTAAGAAAATTGCGCGGAAAATTGGAAAATTTAAAAATACTTAACCACCAGATAAAATTATTTCTAATCTAATCTTAGCGCTTTAGACAATAGAAAACTTATTTAATGTAATCTTATGACGTTCGATATAGAACTGACAAAATAATAAACGATAAAATTAAATATGATAAATATAAACGTAATATATTTCTTGATTTTTACAGTAATTTGATATGTTTCAAGTTTTTAAATTTAACGCGTACAGAATAATAACGAATTTTTAAATGCAATGAATCAGTGAACTTTATAATCATACTCTGGTGAACGTCGTGAACACCGTCGCTGCTTAACTGCTTACTGCTTTGGCCCGCCGCGCGCCGTCCGCTGTTACCTGTTACTTTACAATTTTACATCGATGTTTAGTTGGTACAGGTCGTCAAGAGCACGTCAAGAGATGGCGCGATTCGTAACACCTACTATTATTTTCAGTGTATTTTATAATCAATTGCAATAAAATATAGCCTTAAGCCTATGTCACTCCTGAATAGTGTAGCTTTCTGTTAGTAAAAGAATTTTATGATCGGATCAGTATTTTCCAAGATTACCCCCTGCAAACAAACAAAGTTATAAACTTTACCTCTTTATAATATTAGTACAAATACCAATTCGAATTCAATATTCGTTGAAAAGCCGTTTTCGACTAATTAAATTCTTTACTGAGTACAAAGATTTATCATTTGTATCCAAAATTGTTACAGCAGCATGTATTTTGCACAATTAGTGTATCAATCAACGATTTAAATCTTTGGTATCAATGGACATGATAACTTTGATCTTTGTAGATGATAATCATGGATAATGTACAATTGTAGAATTTGTATAATAAATTTAGAGGAACATGGTTATAAAGAACAATATCAAAATAATAAAAATGATAGGGATCGTAGAATACTATTATTCAGAGACTTGTTTCCAGATGCACAAGTTTCATAAGCTCAAAATAAAATATCTATACTTTTCTATACCACTTGTAAATTGATTTGTAAAATTCAATTAAAATGATAAACAATTAAAATTTATTAAATAAGTAATCTACTGTTTATTTAAATAAAAAACTTTAAAAAATGTTTTATTGGTTTTTGCATGTTAAAAACATAATAAACTTTTAAGTACAATAAAATCTTAATCTAAAACTTAAAATAAAGTATTTGTTTTGGCATGTACAACAAACTCTTAAACATTAATTTTTGTTAATTTAATGAATCTTCGCTGTCGGTACGATTTTTTTAACAGTTTTTCTAGAAGTTCACATTTAAATTTTTCTAGATTTAACCAGTTCTTGTGCTTCTTTTCATTCAACTTTAGTTTTTCACTCGCAATATCTTTTTTATATTACATTTCTGTTTCACGAACATCGATTCCATTTTTTTAACTCCATTTCTTTCTCTTTCATTTCTAAATATTTAGTCATGTTTTCATCTCTAGCCTTGTGGTTTTCTTGAATGTTTTGTAAAAGTACCATACTTTGAATGCGTTGCTGGTTTCTTGCAGTTTTTTTAACGTATGCAATTGCAGTTGTTTTGAATTTTTTACTCTTACTAATGTTTTTTGATCTGGGTTATGTCATGCTTCCTTTTTTTCCATCTGTAGAAAGTGTCAAAGAAGAAAATGCATGTGGAGTGGAAACATTTTTCTCTTTATGAAAAATTTGTTCAAATTGCTCAAATATTCAAATGTCATATGAGCTCTTCTTCCTGTCCTTATATTTTTATTGTTTAAGCGATTAAATTTTCATTTAAACTGATCTGCTGTTACCTGTAAAACCATAACTTAATCCTTATAATGAAGAGTTCTAATCAACACACTATTAATAGTTTAATACACCTTCAGCATTACTGCTGACATTAAGTATTTTTGCCTGCGTACATAAATCTTTTAAGCCTTCTGATGTTTTCTTCCACAAGCGATTTATTGTACATTTGCTTCATATATGCTAAGCATTGCCATTGTGGCTTTCTTTGTCCACACAGCATCAGAAAAATTAGAAACATAACAGACAATTATAATTTAACTAGCTTCTGCGCGCGACTTCGTCGGCGTGGATTCCTCTCCTATTGGTCTTAGCGTGATGACACATAGCCTATAGCCTTCTTCGATAAATGGGCTATCTAACACTGAAAGAATTGTTCAAATCGGCCCAGTAGATCCAGAGATTACCGCGTTCAAACAAACAAACAAACAAACAAACAACCAAACAAACTCTTCAGCTTTATATATTAGTATAGATTAAAACTTCAAAATTTAATCTGCAGTCTATAAACTATACATTTAAAAATTAATGAAATTATTATTTCTCAGTATTACTCTCTGTTTTAAAATCTGCAGAATGAATTTATAAGTTCATCCCTTTTAATATTTGCAGTGTAACCTAAAATAATTATACAAATAAAACACTTAGTTCTAATCTTTTAACTTCTTGCTAAGAAGATTGAACATTTTATAATGAAAAATTATTTAAATTATAAAAAAATATTTATCTTGTAACTGTTTGAAATAATTGTAATATATTAGTAATGTAACATTTTATACCTACATTGTAAGACGTTAAATTTTATTTCACTATGAACTATTTGTACCTGATAAGAATCATGAACTTCAGGCTCTTCGTACTTAGTTAAACACTTGCTGATTGCTCTTCGTGGTTTTCTTTATTTTCATTTTCGTAAATATGAACAAATAAGATTGTTGTCTTCATTTTGATAACATTTATGATTGCCTGCTTCATTCAATGGTTCGATCAAAGTCATTACAATGTGGAGGTTTCGTTAAAAGTTTTGAATTCTAAACTGAAATAATTGTAATCACATTTTAAATATGGAATACAAAAAAAATATAGGCAATGTTTGTAACTTCATCCATACTTACTTATATTTTTTTTATTATATACTTTATTCCACTAAAAAAAAGAATATAAGTACAGAAAATTACACATATATGACATTTAATTGATGGCTAAGGTGGACTTATCCCACAGACTTATCCCTAGAAGAAATCTCTTCCAGTCAACCTGAAACCAATGGTCATGAGAGAGAGTGTCATATTATCATATAGCGGGGACACAGTGCAAGAAATAACAACGTAAAGAATAGTTAAACAACTGTAAAATATTACAATTTTTTATCACAGTCTGAATTAACTTTTTATTATTTCCAAAAAAGTTCGAAGAAAAATATTTTTCAACAATTCAACATTACTAACGATATAGGTAGTTGTTAATCTTAATAAAAAAATTCGATCAAGGGATTCGAGGAAGGGATCAAAAATTTAGACCAATTTAAAGAATAAACACTAAATTAATGTTAATTTTCTGCTACTGGGTTGGTATAGATTGTAATTTGTATCGTTGTACGCATCGCAAAAGCAGTCCTTTTTATTGTGCTCAATTGAGCGAAGCGTTGCTGTAGTTGAAACATTCAACGTTGAGCATTAAACCGCATAATGCGCTTAAATCCTGTAATAGGAAAACTAAAAACTTGAATGTGCTCGATTGAGCGAAGCATTGCTGTAGTTGAAACATTCAAAATTGAGCATTACGCCTTAAAATGCGCTTTGGTGCTGCAATTGGAAAACACACTGAGATTTCAGATTAGTGAGTACTGACTACTGAGTACTTTTAGATTACACTTGATTTTTGAATAATGAATATAAGTATAAATAACCGTTAACCGCGTTTTCGTTTTGAAAACTTTTGACATTTACATTAAGTCATCGACTCATGGGCAACGACCATCGTGAATACATGGAATTATTATGTACTACGTACTACGTGTTGTACGTAGTACATAATAATTCTATGCGTGAATATCATATCATGCAGTGTTACCACTCCAGATCGTACTTTAAGATGAAAGTACTCATTTAAAACTTTCGATACGATACCTGCAAAAAAGTACTCATTGAGTAAAAGTATCGAATGCAAAGTATCGAGTACAAAAGTATCGGTATCGAATGGTAATGTACTCGATACCACAAAGTATCGATACTTTTTTCGTGTCCCTTCCCTAGTTTTGATTCTTTGATTTCTTTGCTAACAAAACAAACTAGGGATGTCAAGAATGAAAAAAAATATCGATATATCGATGTATCGATATTTATAAAAATATCAATATCGATGACGATATATCGAAGAAAAAAATATCGATATATCGATATTTCGATCAAATTTTAATTTGGCTGAGATGAGCTACTAATCCATATAGGATGATCAGTATGAACTCAAAAAATTTTATGTATCCAAACCCTTTGCATAAGTAAAAAAAAAAAAATCGAAGATTTTGCGTTGCTAAACTAATAGTGTATTTAGCTCAATATTATCAATAGTAATTTTTTAATACATTGTTAATTATTTTTATTTTAACGTAAAAAATCTCAATAATAATGTACGCATTTCTATAATTATTCCTTTTTATTAGGCAATAATTACAAAAATATCAAAACCTAACCAGCTATCTTCTAACTACAATCGACTTATATCGATAATACTGATGTCTGGTAAAACTCAAATGAGTTTATGTGGCGTCTTATTAATTTATATTCTTTCATGTATGTTAATAAATAAAAATATTAAAAAAAAAAACATATATTTAGAAGCTATTTGTTGTAGGCAAACTAGTGTGTCTCCGCTGGCGAAAGTAGGAAACTCTGCTCTTTACATGCTGTACTGTCAGTGTTTAGTTACATAAATAAAATAAAAAAAATATCGTTTTGGATACTATTTTCGATATTGGATATTTTGTATCGATATATCGATATATCGGATCAAAATATATCGACTAAAAATATCGATATATTGGATAAAAAATATCGATACATCGATATATCGATACTTTTCCGACATCCCTAAAACAAACGTCAAACACTCAAACCACAGCGTCAAACACAATTCAATGGCTGTAACATAAATTAATAGTAAAATAAGCTAATATTTCCATTATTATTGTAAGAGTAATAAGAATAATAAGCTTAAATGGCCCTGTTTCCAGCGTATTCGTCCCTAGAAGAAAATAGTATAGCTGAAGAACCTGGTTAGTATACGTTCGTGTTTGTGTTTTTTTAATGAGAAGTTATTGCTTAACTTATTTAATATTCGGTTTCGTTTATTTCAGTCAGGGTAGTACCTGAAGATTTCCAAACGGATTCAACAGAGTCGCAGCTCCTCGCCAGTGACACGGAAGATGATAAAGCTAGTGAGACCCCATCCAAACCGGCTCCGAGTTTCTCACTTCTAGCTCCAACTAACGATGACTTTTATGTCGATCGCAAACCAGACCGCGGGAACTTACGCGTTTCCACTCTTTACTATCCTGGTAGACCTCAGTGAGTTTATATAACATCAAGATATTGTACTTAAAATTCTTATTAAAAACATAATCAAAACTTACTAGACCCTTAAATTATTGAACAAGTACTACCAAATTATTTTCCCGGTTATTTTAATAGTTTAATGTTATAAATCAAGCCTAAAATGCTTACGACTGCTTATAAAAATTGTCCACAAATCCACTTTTCCCAATTAGACCTGCAATATTATTTGAAAATAATCATGATAATTGTGTTTGCTCGCAAACGAAAAAAAACCGACTTCAATTACATCGACAAGTAATACAACGTAATAAGACGAAAAAATAGTCAAGTAAATACGCGCTATTAAAGATTACTCAAAAAGTTGTAATCAGTTTTCGATCTAATTTTAACAAGACTACAAGACAAGTATTAGCTTTCGATTAAAGTAAGAATCATTGAAATCGGTACACCGAGTAAAAAGTTATGTGGTATAATATAACGTAGGTCGACGAAAAAGTGGTCACCTAAATACGCATTATTAGATATAACTCTAAAAGTACTTGTCAGATCTCAATTAAATTAAAATGGGACCACATGACACGCAACACCTTTCAATTAAAACAAAATTGATCGCAATCGGTCCACCCAGTCAAAAGTTCTGAGCTAACATACATAAAAAAAAAACAAAAAAACATACGTGTCGAATTGAGAACCTCCTCCTTTTTTGGAAGTCGGTTAATGAATTGTAATTAGGGACAAACTTCAGCTATTTACACTAGCTATCTTGATGACAATTACGTTTTATTTATTAGTATGTCCTGAGTTATAGCATAGTAAGTTAAAAAGTTCAATAGTGTCAATTTTGTTACTACAAAAATGAACTACAACTGCCTAAAGGCTCATTAGAATGAGCTCATAATAGATCTTGTTTTAATTGTTTAAAAATCATGTCAATGATTGAAACAATAAATAATTCAATGAGCCAATTTGACTCATATTTGCATTCTTTAGAATAATCCTTATTGTAGACAAAGCCCGAATTCTACACTAATAATGTATAAAAAAACATTAATAAATAATGGACACATTCTTATTTTATATGTTAGTAACAATCGTTTGTAACCTAAGTTAGTTTACAAAATAAAATGCCAGCGCTATGTCCACTAGTCACTGATTATCAGTGAATGTTAGAATAAATTTGAAGTTTATATTGAAAATAAATTAATACTGAAAGCTTGTTATTCGGTGGAGGAATTAATTATAAAGATGTGTGGACTAGTGACGCTTTTATTTCATGCAAGATATTACCAATTTTGTATTAAAATAGTATTATTAAAGAGGAATTACTGAGGGGCTTATATCCAATTTTTCTCTACACAATCAACATTCCTAGGTAGCCTTTCTTTTAATGATAATTAAAATTTTAATGAGGAAAATAACAATTTACAGATGCTTTTCGTACCTATTTGAATAGATGTTTTTGATGTTGATTGCACTACTAAATATGTCACAACATCGTGCTACTGTGCTCAGTAAACGACCACCCACACAGGTACGACAGCGGGTGCGCGCGGCTGGGCGGGCGCGTACACCCGGTGCGCGCGGCGGGCGAGGCGCGGCGCGGCCGGCGCTACCACAGCCGGCGCGCCGCGGACGTGCCCGCCGCGCCCGCCGCCGCCGCGCGCGCCGCCGCCTACCGCCAGCTGCTGGCGCGCGCGCCGCTCGACGTGGCGCTGTGGGAGCGCTACCTCGACTTCCAGGTACCTATCGGACATCCCACTGTACGGAGGAAACTTGTACCAACTACCGCACACTCGGACACTAGTGTCTTCGCGATGTAATGCCTTACAATTAGGTTACTTCATGCGAAATTGTAATATAATTCAGTATTAGATCGACTCTCATTGGGTTCTGTTTACCTCATTAACCTCTCCCTTACATCTCGTCTCTTATTTAACTGTATATAAACGTTGCAGTTAGTTTGGTTCTTTGAGGACACAGCTTTGCTGTCGACCTACAGACCCTACAGTCATTAAGGACCTTCAAGAAAACTACAGCCTGCAGTCTCTTCGAGGAAATGATACAATTGTTTGGTCCTTCGAGTCAGATTATATGCTGTAGTCACTACAGTGTAGTGTACTGTATAGAGATTGCAAACCGCCCGCGCCCGCTAACCGGGCCCGGTTAGCGGGCGGAGGGTTAGCGACGAATGTAACCGGGCCCGGCCGCGTTGAAAAACATACCGGGTTGCAATCTCTAGTACTGTAACTGTCAGTAAAAGTTGGCTGAAGAAAGGATTCATTATCTATAAAAGATTGTTCGAATGTGCATCAGGAGGCGTGCGGGGATGCGGAGTCGACCTTGACAGCAGCCGAGGAGGCGGTAGAACGCGTCCCGCGCTCCGGCCGCCTGCGCGCGCGCCTGGCGGCCGCCCTGCGCGCCGCGCGCCTTCTGCACGAGTGTCTGGAGCGTCTGCGCGACATGCTGGCTAAAGGTAACTGACATGTTGAGCCGGAATCGGTCGTCGCTCGTCAGTCTCTTTACAACAGTGGTTCTTAACCTTTTATTGATGAGAGACCATTTGTTAAAATATAAGTTTTGCCACAGATCACACACAGTTTTGGGGAAAATATGGGAGTGCTTAGTTATTTCTAATTAAAAGTAATAATAAATTTAGTTACAGCCTTGTGAGACAATAATTCTGGAGCCTGCTTTCGCGGATCACTTTGAGAGTTTCCAGAGACCGGCAGTGGTCCGCGAACCGCTGGTCGAGAACCAATGCTTTAGAAATAAGGCTGTTTTTTTGTTGTAGAAAAGTGCGCAAGTGTGCGTCTGGAGCTGTGGGAGCGCCTGCTGGGCGCGCTGGGCGCGGCGCCGGACTGCGACGCGGCGCAGCTCTCGCGCGCCGCCGCCGCCGCGCTGGCCGACACGCGTGCTGTCTCGGGCGCCTACCCGCGCCTCTTCTACTGCGTCGGTGAGGCCTGGCCTATGTACCTTAGGGCCAAAAGTGCAATGGCCCGGGGCGACGCAAGCTGAGCATACATATTAGGGATATGAAAAAAAAAACGATAATGATGATCGATGATTTTCTATAATCGCTTTGTACCTAAAAAAAGGTCAGCCGAAAAATTTCATAATCAATTAAATTTTTATAGTGCAACTAACTTTACAAGCCCGGTGGCGCTGAAACCTAAAGTACCACTGGACGCTGACTCCCTCCACAGGCTCGTACCTGCGCGCCGCGGGGCTGTGGGAGCGCCTCGTGCTGGCGCTGGAGCTGCTGGTGGCCATGAACTACGCGCCCGCCGCGCTGCCGCCGCCCGCCGCCGCCCTCGCCGAGCGCGTCGAGCGCCGCCTGCAGGACCTGGAGGACAAGGTGCCCCGATATACTTGCACTGACACTTAGCGACGCAATATCACTGAACCTTGTAGCTCAAGAGACAGTCAATATTAACACTACGAACGTAAAGTTATGTGGGGTGTATGCGCTCACTATTCATTCATTATTTTAACCAATATTTTGCATTGTAATAGCCATAAATCATATATATACCGCTTTACACACACACTCACTACTACATCCATCTGAGACACAAGTTGTTTGCGATCTCGTGTGATGTGTAGATCGCGGCACTTACCGAGGTCATTCGATGCGACCAATCGATGTAGCGATTAGAGCTAACTGGAGGCACTCGCCGCAGGTGGCCGACAGCGGGCTGCCGCTGAGCGCGCGCTGGGTGCGCGTGGAGCGAGCGCGCGCCGCGGCGCACTGGCGCCCCGCGCGCGCCGGCGAGGCGCCGCTCGACCCGCAGCGCGCGCCGCTGGCGCCCGACGTGGCCGACCTGCTGCTGCCCGTGGCGGCGCCCGACGAGCTGCTGCACCTGTCGGCGCGCCTGCTGCAGCTGGCCAAGGTGCCGCTGCTGCCGGCCGTGCAGTGGACGACGCAGCTGGGCGGCGCGCAGGACGGCGGCGAGGCGCTGCTGCCGCTGCTGCTAGAGGCGCGCACGCTGCCGCCCGCCCACCCGGCGCGCGTGCCGCCCGCCCTCGCGCCCCGCCTGCTCACGCTGCTGCTGGACCCGCCGCACTACTTCTCCGACGATACGGGTGAGTGAGTGATGGAGCAAAACTAGGCACAGGTTGAATCTATTTATGGCACTCACTGATGAGCGAGCGGGGAAGCGGCACCACACGGTGTCTCGAACGGCTTATTGTCATTGTCTGTAGAATATAATAAAGACTTTCCACAGCAATATTATCGACACTTTCTTCTTAGCTTTTCGATCACTAAGGCAATGGAGTTAATCCACGATGGCACCGGTCGGAGAAAGAGCAGGGGCTCTAATCGGATTTCGACGGCACAGGCTACCTGAGCTGGGTGAACGCGCTGTGGGAGGCGTGCTGCGAACGGGCGGGCGGCTGGGCGCGCGCCGCGCTGCTGTGCTGGCGGCTGCGCTGGCTGCAGGCGCTGTTGCTGGCGGCGGGCGGCGGCGAGGGGCGGGGCGGGGGCGAGGTCGCGGCGGAGGCGGCGCGCCTGCGCGGGGAGGCGCGCGCGCTGCTGCGGCGCCACGACTGCGCCTCGCCGCTGCCCTTCGGCGAGTTCGCGCGCCTGGAGCTGCTGGCGGCGGGCCGCGACGCCGCGCTGCGCGTGGCCGCCCGCGCGCTGCGCCACGCGCTGCTGGACGCCGCCTGCCCGCCGCACCACGCGCTGCACGTCGCCCGGTGAGCCTCGCCCCGGCCCCGCTCGCCGCCCTCGGCCTCGACACTCATCAGCTGCCGTCTGCCGCAGGGTCGTGTGCGAGGTGAGCGCGGCCGGCGCCGGCGAGGCGCTGAGCGCGGAGGGCGCCTGCGCGCTGGTGAGCGTGGCGCTGGGCCGCGCGCCGCCGGCGGAGCTGAGCGCACCCAGCGCGTCGGACCTCGCCGCCGCGCTCGAGACGGTCAGTGTCGCCCGGACTCGTGCGCTACGAGCGCGCCGAAGGGCGTACTTATTTTAGGGGCTAAAAAGCCTTGGGCCGGGCGGGATTCTGAGAGGGGTGGCGGAAGCTAAGCATCCGTTCTAAGGATGTAAAAAAAACGAATTTTACAAAAATCTATTGTTATTTGATTATTGACATGGCATAAAAAAATCAACCGAAAAATTTGAGAATAAATCGACAATTAGGGCGCCTTCAAATTAGAGGCGTGCAGTGGCGCTTCTAAAGGAAAGCGCTGCGCGACTGTGGCGCAGTAGACGTGCTTACTTCTAGCAAATTCTAGTGATGTTCGTTAGTCTGGCAATGGATTCCGACGAAGAAGCATTACTCTTATTACTTCTGTTAGAAAGTAAAAAGAAGAGATTAAAATACAATTTAACGTTCCGCTAAATAATTATGGTGAATATTACAGGATACGTCAATATAAAATCATCATCATCAAATCAATCAATAATCAAAAGTTCAAAAATTACTTTAGAATGAACATAAACCAGTTTACGGAGTTACTTCAACTTATAGATGGTTATATTCGTCGAAGAAACACGTCCTTCAGAAACACTATTTCTATTCAATAATAATTAAAACCGTATCACTTCCTTACGCAAGAATGACGCGCGGGTGGTGCGGTAGTAGCGCTGCGACTGCGCTTCTAGAAATTGTATGAAAACTAGCGATTAGCGCGCCACAGTGGCGCCACTGCAGCGCTTCCTCACGCCTCTAATTTGAAGGCGCAATTTATTTTAGTAATCGGATAAATTTTTATGGGACGGCAAAGTTTGTCGGCCCACGTTGCCACCGATCACCGACCGCAAGCTCTCTGCCGCAGTGCGAGCGGCGCTGCTCGGCGCTGGAGGGCGAGCTGGGGGCGGGCGGGGGCGGCGGCGAGGGCGGGGGCGGCGCGGCCGAGGCGCTGCTGCCGGGCGCGGCGGAGTGGGCGCGCGCGCGGGCGCTGCTGGCGCCGCCGCCGCGCCGCGCGCGCCTGCTGCACGCCGTGCGCGCCGCCGGGCTCGAGGCGGTGAGGGCGCCGCGAGTTACAGCTACACGTCATAGAACCAGATTCTATTTACTTATTTCACTATTTAATTAAGTGTAATGTCTCGATGTACGAGGGCGGGGTGAAAAGTTTCCAGCCTGGTAAATAGGCCAGTCAAATTGTACATTAAAATCGCAAATGGTCTGCTAGTTCTGCTTTTTTCATATGTTGTTAGGATCAGTACCAGTAGTGTAAATCCAGTTTTGCAACTTCGAAAGACCTGTGCTAACTTTGGGGCGCTCGAAAAACCACGAAATTTTCGCACTTGTTTCGGTTTTTTCACTATATCTTCTAAAGTATGCATTTTTTGAGAATACATGTAGGATACATTTTTAAAGTAGTTTAAATTAGCTACAATTTGAGCCCAAAACTAGCTCTGTAGGTCAAATAGAAGCCGAGATACAGCTCTTCAAAAGTTGATCGTTTTTTCCAAAAAAGTGAAGTTTACAGTTTTTACCAACTTTGGACCCAAATTTCGGTGGGAAATACTCATCCTACGACGAACGTCGAATCAAAAGAGGTTGTAGTAAATTTCATTACCTTTAATTTAAGCACAAAACGGCGTCTATAGGCCCTATATTTCCCACCGAAAGGAGACGGGGATTTTTAGGCTAAAATGTAATAAGTAAAGATATGGTTTTAAAAATTGGTCATATTTTTTAATTTTAAAATATAAAATATCAGCTCAATTCTGAATCTGGAAGCTGAGAAAAATGAAAAAGATTGTTTTCGTCAAATTAATTGGGTATCGATTTAACTGTAATCGATTATAGAATTAAAAAAGAAAAGGTTTGCACTAGTTAATTTACTCAAAGTATTTAAATACTGTATGTGTACAATAAAGTGTATTTAAATAAAGTTACATTAATATAGAAAATAACAATTAATATCTGATAAACCAAAATGAGTATCGATTGAAAATATGTAAATCATATTTTTAATAACAGTTTTGACAGCTGACTGATATTGAAACTGTGTGTCTGTGTCCCGTCATGGTCCCGTCACTCGTATCATGTAGTTTATAGTTGTTTAATGTTTTCAGTGTATTCAGATGCGTCCTGAGTCCATTCCTGTTATTTATTTATGGTTTCAAGTGATTCATATTTGTAATGATATAATATGATAAACATTAGTGCTTCAAGAACTTAGTAATTGGGTTTTTCATAGACATTGTAACATAACATCAATTTTACAAAACGTCTAATAACTCCGCTCTCAGATAGCCAAAATATACAGAATTTTCAGCGAGGGATCAATAAGCGTAAATACATTAATTGGTACCATTTTCATTACGTTACATTTTACGTTACATTTTGGCCCAAGAATGTATGGAATTGTATCCGTCTCCTTTGGGTCCAAAGTTGGTCAAAACTGTAAACTTCACTTTTTTGGAAAAAACGATCAACTTTTGAAGAGCTGTATCTCGGCTTCTATTTGACCTACAGAGCTGGTTTTGGGCTCAAATTGTAGCTAATTTAAACTACTTTAAAAATGTATCCTACATGTATTCTCAAAAAATGCATACTTTAGAAGATATAGTGAAAAAACCGAAACAAGTGCGAAAATTTCGTGGTTTTTCGAGCGCCCCAAAGTTAGCACAGGTCTTTCGAAGTTGCAAAACTGGATTTACACTACTGGTACTGATCCTAACAATATATCAAAAAAGCAGAACTAGCAGACCACTTGCGATTTTAGCCCTTTTTTGTGTACGATTTGACTGGCCTAAAAGAAAAACAATTTTTTTCGGATTTTTTTTCGCTTTATTATTCAACATACTCTCCATCAAGGTTAATACATTTTTCATAACGGTGCTCTAATGCAGTGATACCATTTTTATAGTCCGATTCATCAAGTCCCTCAAAATACTCATTTGCAGCATCGATAACCTCCTCGTTGCTCTCAAATTTTTTACCTCCAAGCCATTTTTTAAGCTTAGGAAACAGATGATAGTCGCTGGGGGCTAAATCTGGCGAATATGGTGGTTGGGGCAACAATTCGAACTTCAATTCGTTTATTTTAGCCATCGCAACGACCGACGAATGGGTAGGTGCGTTGTCATGGTGAAACAAGATTTTTTTCTTCGCCAAGTGTGGTCGTTTATTTTTCACTTCTTCCTATAAACGTTGCAATAACTGTGCGTAATATTGACCATTGATGCTTTCCCCTTTTCTAGATAATAATGAAGATAATTCCTTTTGCATCCCAAAAAACAGTTGCCATAACCTTATTCGCCGATAAAATTGTCTTTGCCTTCTTTGGGGTTGGTTCACCTGGTCCAATCCATTGTTTCGACTGTTGTTTACTTTCAGGAGTGTAGTGGTGAATCCAAGTTTCATCCACAGTTATAAATCGACGCAAAAATTCGCGAGGGTTGTGTTTGTACAGTGCCAAATTTTCAATTGAAACAGTTTTTCGTGTCAAGTTTTGATCGACCGTTAGCAAACGCGGCACCCACCTAGCACAGAGCTTCTCCATACTCAAATGTTTATGTAAAATATTGCGTACACGTTCAGTTGACATCCTAGTAGCTTCAGCTATCTCACTTACTTTTAGTCTGCGGTCCTCCATCACCATTTTATGAATTTTTTCAATCATTTCGAGAGTCGTGACCTCAACGGGGCGTCCTGAACGTGGATCGGAAGTGCTCGTTCGACCTTTCTTAAATTCAGAAACCCCTGTTTAATCGTTGAATATGACGGCGAAGAGTCTTTCAGTGTGGAATCCAGCTCTTCTTTAATTTGAAATGGTGTTAGGCCTTTTAAATTAAAGTATTTAATGACCGCGCGCTTCTCTGATTTTTCCATTTTCACATCAGCAATCGAGGCGTTTTGTTCAATCGTCTCTCAAATGTATACTAACAGTGCCTACGACCTGAAAATTTACATACACGCTAGTGAGATACAGTACTATATAATACAAGCCAAACATTAGACCTGCGAGCGCGATCTCTAGGTCAGGCCGGAAACTTTTCACCCCGCCCAGGTACGTCTCCCTGGCATTTGTAATAACAAAAGCTAATATTTTAATACAATAGAATTTACACACGAAACTTCGAATAAACCAGTAGTCGCATTAAATTTGATTTTTACGCGGGTGTTTTTCCTTTTGGTAAAAAAGTGTAATTTATGAACCCTTTAATTAATCGACTCTGACACGTTGTGTCGGCGTCAGTTACCGAGCGGCCGCTGCCCGCAGGTGGCGAACGAGGCGCCGGACGCGGAGCGCTACTACGAAGAGAGTGCGGTGGCGCTGGCGGCGGCGGCGGCGCGCGAGGGCCGCGCGGCGCCCACGGCGCGCCTGCTGGCGCCGCTGTTCCCCGGGAACGCCTACCTGGCCCTCGGTACCACCCGCGCCCACGCCCACACACACACCCACTGTCACTACGAGGGCCGCGCGGCGCCCACGGCGCGCCTGCTGGCGCCGCTGTTCCCCGGGAACGCCTACCTGGCCCTCGGTACCACCCGCGCCCACACCCACACACACACCCACTGTCACTACGAGGGCCGCGCGGCGCCCACGGCGCGCCTGCTGGCGCCGCTGTTCCCCGGGAACGCCTACCTGGCCCTCGGTACCACCCGCGCCCACACCCACACACACACCCACTGTCACTACGAGGGCCGCGCGGCGCCCACGGCGCGCCTGCTGGCGCCGCTGTTCCCCGGGAACGCCTACCTGGCCCTCGGTACCACCCGCGCCCACGCCCACACACACACCCACTGTCACTACGAGGGCCGCGCAGCGCCCACGGCGCGCCTGCTGGCGCCGCTGTTCCCCGGGAACGCCTACCTGGCCCTCGGTACCACCCGCGCCCACACCCACACACACACCCACTGTCACTACGAGGGCCGCGCAGCGCCCACGGCGCGCCTGCTGGCGCCGCTGTTCCCCGGGAACGCCTACCTGGCCCTCGGTACCACCCGCGCCCACGCCCACACACACACCCACTGTCACTACGAGGGCCGCGCGGCGCCCACGGCGCGCCTGCTGGCGCCGCTGTTCCCCGGGAACGCCTACCTGGCCCTCGGTACCACCCGCGCCCACACCCACACACACCCACTGTCACTACGAGGGCCGCGCGGCGCCCACGGCGCGCCTGCTGGCGCCGCTGTTCCCCGGGAACGCCTACCTGGCCCTCGGTACCACCCGCGCCCACGCCCACACACACACCCACTGTCACTACGAGGGCCGCGCGGCGCCCACGGCGCGCCTGCTGGCGCCGCTGTTCCCCGGGAACGCCTACCTGGCCCTCGGTACCACCCGCGCCCACGCCCACACACACACCCACTGTCACTACGAGGGCCGCGCGGCGCCCACGGCGCGCCTGCTGGCGCCGCTGTTCCCCGGGAACGCCTACCTGGCCCTCGGTACCACCCGCGCCCACGCCCACACACACACCCACTGTCACTACGAGGGCCGCGCAGCGCCCACGGCGCGCCTGCTGGCGCCGCTGTTCCCCGGGAACGCCTACCTGACCCTCGGTACCACCCGCGCCCACACCCACACACACACCCACTGTCACTACGAGGGCCGCGCGGCGCCCACGGCGCGCCTGCTGGCGCCGCTGTTCCCCGGGAACGCCTACCTGGCCCTCGGTACCACCCGCGCCCACACCCACACACACACCCACTGTCACTACGAGGGCCGCGCGGCGCCCACGGCGCGCCTGCTGGCGCCGCTGTTCCCCGGGAACGCCTACCTGGCCCTCGGTACCACCCGCGCCCACGCCCACACACACACCCACTGTCACTACGAGGGCCGCGCGGCGCCCACGGCGCGCCTGCTGGCGCCGCTGTTCCCCGGGAACGCCTACCTGGCCCTCGGTACAACTCGCGCCCACACCCACACACACACCCACTGTCACTACGAGGGCCGCGCAGCGCCCACGGCGCGCCTGCTGGCGCCGCTGTTCCCCGGGAACGCCTACCTGGCCCTCGGTACCACCCGCGCCCACACCCACACACACACCCACTGTCACTACGAGGGCCGCGCGGCGCCCACGGCGCGCCTGCTGGCGCCGCTGTTCCCCGGGAACGCCTACCTGGCCCTCGGTACCACCCGCGCCCACACCCACACACACACCCACTGTCACTACGAGGGCCGCGCGGCGCCCACGGCGCGCCTGCTGGCGCCGCTGTTCCCCGGGAACGCCTACCTGGCCCTCGGTACAACTCGCGCCCACACCCACACACACACCCACTGTCACTACGAGGGCCGCGCAGCGCCCACGGCGCGCCTGCTGGCGCCGCTGTTCCCCGGGAACGCCTACCTGGCCCTCGGTACCACCCGCGCCCACACCCACACACACACCCACTGTCACTACGAGGGCCGCGCGGCGCCCACGGCGCGCCTGCTGGCGCCGCTGTTCCCCGGGAACGCCTACCTGGTCCTCGGTACCACCCGCGCCCACACCCACACACACACTGTGACAACGACACTACCAAAGATAATAACAAGAGAGCACAAATAATTTCGTTAATGTCCCTTTCAATCTGGCTTTATATTGTTAGGTGTACTTAATGCGTACATCAGTCATGTGCTCGACATAGACCTCCTCAAGTTCGCGCCAGTCTTAATGCGTACATCACATCGGATTGCTGCTTTAGGCGCTTTAGCTACTTTTTGTCGTGTACGGTTCAACCGCACATATATATCGCCCCATCAGCATTTTACACTAATTGCACGATTTATTAGCTACATACATCAGTTCACGTATCATCACCATACAGCGCGTTCGTGAGCTCACTCATAACAATTAAATATTACAAAATAAATATATTTACATTTTGACTATTTACAATAATCAGCAGCAGCGAGTTTGTGTAACATACATGTCGAATTGACTATAAACCACGTTCTTATACACAGGTCGTGCAATTACAGTAGTGGGCATACGTCGCTGCGGCTTAATGGCTTACGGCCGTCAGAGGCATGACGATTGACGGGTGTGCTGTGCAACGAAGACAATAGTATTCTGTCTCTTTCTCTATCATACGTAACGCATTTATGTTTTAAAATATAACCAATTACAATGAACATCACTCAACCGGCGTGCGCAGTGCGCATCGCACCACGTGGCTGCGCACCCATCGATAGCAGTGACGTATAGCGGCGTTGACCCGAACGAAAAGTTATCATACGTTGACATTATCGTACGAATCTCTCACCATTGAAATGGGCTCAGTTGCATGACCTGTATATAAGACCGTGCTATAAACACTGAGCGGCGAGACCGACTCCTCGACGGAAGCACTAACGCGGTCCTGTCTCGCAGCGGGCGCGGGCGCGCCGCTGTGGGCGCGCGACGAGCGCTCGCAGGAGGAGCGCGTGTGTGCGCTGGCGCCGCTCGCCGCGCCCGCCGCGCTCGCCGCGCTGCTGCCCGCGCTGCTGCGCGCGCTGGCGGCGGACTTCGCGCCCACAGGTGAGGGATGCGGCGCATCAGAGTAACATACTGCATACTGTGTAATAGGTCCGCATGACGCTCTAATAAATTCACATTTAGAATTCCGGTATCCACTAAGGTATCTAAAGGTTTCAAGTATAGTTAGACAGTTTAATGTGATATATCATCACCAAGTTTTTGTTTGTTCTCGCGCCGGCGACAGAGACGCAGGCGGCGGTGCGCGCGGCGCGGCGGCTGACGCGCGGCGGGGCGGGCGGCGGGGCGGGCGCGGCGCTGTGGGGCGCGCGCCTGGAGCTGGAGGCGCGCGCGCCGGCGCCGCAGCTGGCGGGCGCGCTGTTCACGGCGCTGGGCGCGGCGCCGGCGCACAAGTGGCTGCACGTGCGCGGCGCCGCGTGGGGCGGCGAGGCGCGCGCGCTGGCCGACGCGCTGCTGGAGCGCTCGCTGCGCCTGCACGCGCTGCCCGACGAGCTGCTGGCCGCGAGTGGGAGTGGGTAGCGGGGCGGCGAGGGGCCGTGCCACAGCGATACGACGTTTTATTTTTATTTTATGTAAAAAATGTTGCAATGTTTAATAATAAAATTTAAAAATTTGTAAAATAAAAAAAATAAGAAAAATGCTTAGTACTCATTGAATATCTACATTCTACACCTATGTCCATAAAAATAGTAGATTAGTAGCCGAGGGCTGTAAGGCATCAATTGCAGCCCGAGATATTTAGGCGCACGAGCGCAGCGAGGGCGCCTATAGTTCGAGGGTGCAATTGATGCTTACACCCGAGCTAACTATTCTGCTTTACATCTCGATTGTGAGGTAAGTAGAAAAAAACCGGCATTACAAGAATAAAACATTTTATTTGTTGTTTATAGTGAAATGAGAACAATTTTCAAATTGAGCTTCGCCGTTCGATATTTAAAATTGATGACTATTATACTCACACGAAAACAAGGCTGAATAGCAAAGCGACCTCTTTGGTCATTGGGCTGAATGCATGATGTCCATTGCCAGTATGATTATCAGATGTACGCGAACTAATTGAAAGAAAGAAGTGTTTTTTTTTTTAAATTACTTACCGCCCTAGGGCGTTTCTAGCTACATTATTACCCTAGAGCGGTAATGTGTCACCTACAAGCCCCATTTGGAGGTAATAAGAACCTACTTACCGAACATGAGAGATGTAAAATGAATATTATTAGTTAACTCCAGTAACCAATTCATCACAAGTAAAATAATTAAAATCAGTAAAACAATAAATTTTACACGAAGACACAAAAAAATTCAGCACACTGGTACCAAAAAATAAAACATGCTCCATGGGCGCGGCGCTCACGTGGCAGTTTTGGCGCGAAGTGCGACTGACCAATCATCGTACGACAGTATGATTACCTCGCCCCTATGCCTCACTTCCTACCGTCATCATCAAAGGGATTCAAAATTCATACTTCTGTTCACATACATATGATACATAGGTAGGTACATGTTAACAGTTCCAACCATAAGTCCACCACAGAAAAGTATATATAAAAAAAAAAAAATATAATAATAAAAATATTTTATACATAATTATATTTTATTAGCAGAAAAATTTGCACCGCCGCGCCGCAGCTCGTGTCCACGGATCATCTCTTCTCACCGTTCCGTCGTCTGCTAGCGGACAGAAGGAAGTGGCCCCGGAGTCGCTTAAAATATGAGAAAATAAACTTTCTACAAATATACTACTACCATACACAACAAATAATATTGACTAAACTAGCCACAAATTTTTATTGATTTTTTATTAAATCCTCAATTTTATCACTATTTTGACTCTTGTGGTTTTATCTTCTGGGTACCTGAATCGTGTTCAATTTGTACCACCGTTCATCTACGCAATAATGTAAAATTACATATCAACTTTGTTTCATCAATATGAAGATGAATACGGCGCTACACATTTACACCATATACAATCTAGAATTCTAGATTGTAAAGAAGTTATAGTGACATATGAACGTCAGCTGTCAGGGCGATGGCCGAGTGAGCGAGTGCTGCGATCAGCTCTAAATATAAATAGCGAGCTACAGAGTGTGTGCGAGTGAGCTCGACGTCGGAGATGTGCGCGCACGGAGTGGTGTGCGCCGTGTTGCTGGCGACTCTGCCGGCGGCTCTGCTGGCGACGCTCGAGCCCTCCGACGACGACAGCGACGACGCGTCCTTTATGGTGTCTACCGCTGCTTATCTTAGGCACAGTCGAACATGAGATTACCTGCACTTATTGCCATACTGAAGTGGGTTGTAATACGTTCACCGCTAAGAATTTAAAAATTTTGTGGATTAACATGATGTTTAATTTATTTCACAGTAATGTTTAAATTTCATCCAGACAATGATATTTATTTATTTCTTGTACAAACGAACGGTACCTTTTCTAATTGTTAAGTAAATAAATCTTTATTTTTTTATCGTTTATAGAAAAATATTAAAAGCGAATTATTAAATACGCTTTGTCACAATAAATAATTATAATATTTATGGTGACAAAACTAACAACACAAAAAATTTGAAAGCGTCGCTTACAAAATCAAAGCTTATTTTTTTTTCAATGTGTTATATCTATACTAATATAATAAAGCTGAACAGTTTGTTTGTTTGATTGTTTGTTTGTTTGTTTGAACGCGCTAATCTCAGGATCTACCTACTGGTCCGATTTGAAAAATTCTTTCAGTGTTAGATAGCCCATTTATCGAAGAAGGCTATAGGCTATATATCATCACACTAAGACCAATAGGAGCGTAGCACCAATGAATAATGTTTTAGAATCGTGGTTATTTTTCCTTTTGACAGCTTCCGCTGCGTAAACGGTTGAAGTTTCGCACAATTCACGTATGACAGAATTGGTCCTATTCCACGCGGACGAAGTTGCGCGCAGAAGCTAGTAAATAGTAATAATATAACGCCCAGTTGCACGAAACAAAATTAAAATATAAGTAGAGATTAAACTAATTTAATCACAAGAATTTCATACAATTCTTGCGATTAAATTAGTTTAATCACTACTTAAATTTTAATTTCTTTCCTTCAACTCGGCGTAAGGGTCGAGAAAAGGGTTTTCGACTATCGAGAAGAAACGAGGCCAGGGCGTTACAGAACTCGATCCTTTTTTCTCTTTGCTATTTGCATTGTAAATTCAGAATCAGTTCGTCATAATCACATATTCGTAACTGAACGACTGGGTGGTGACACAGATGGTGTTGCAACATGCTGACGGGTGGCAGTGCGCCGCCTCGCTCGTGTCCGTGCGCACCGGCGTGACGACGGCGCGCTGCGCCCGGGGCGCCACCGGGGCGCCGCGCGAGCTGTGGGCGCTGGCGGCGGCGCTGCTGGCCGCCCTCCCGCCCGCGCCGCCCGCCGCCGCCGCGCGCCGCGTCACGCGCCTCGCCGTCGCCGGGGACGGCCGCGACCCGGCGGACCCCGCGCTCGACATAGCAGTCGTCGAGCTGGAGGCCCCCTTTGCGAAGGAGGCTCGCACGCGCCCGATACTCATGGCGACCACTCGCGGCGGCTGCGACGATACAAAGGAGTGCCACTCCGTGCGAGCTCTGGCCACGTTCGTGTCCGACGGAGGCGTGAGGCGGGCTCGGTTCCGCGTCACGAACTTGGCGCTGCGGCCCGGGAGACACTGCGCCGCCGCGGTGCCCCACTGGAGCGCCTCGCATGCCCGTTCGTTGTGTTTCTCCGGCGACGAACTGTGCGAGGTACGTACGAGCGGTCGACTCCGACTGTAACTTCTACCTCGAGTGTTCGGGGTCGCAATGAGTAATGATTGAGTGTTCCAGCGAGACATGGGCGGAGGCGTGGTGTGCGGCGGGAAGCTGTGCGCGGTGCTGAGTGTGACGGCTGGTGACGAAGCCGGAGCAAAATGCGGCCGAACTTTCGCGGCACAAAATATAGCTCGCTGGCGCTCTTTTCTCCACTGTGCTCACACACTTCGGCTCTGCGGACGGTACAATAATTATACCTTTACCTACTACTACTATCAATACCTTTTCATCAGTCCATTTTCTCTCCATATTGATTATAAATAAATAAATAATTTTTGAAAGCTACAACGATTGTACAAAGTTTCTTTAATAAAAGTAAAAAAAATGTACCGTAAGAACTGTAAAATATGAAGAATATGCAAATTGAATTAACATAGTTATGAGGTACCTATACATGTAAAATCATCAGCATTAGGTATACACTGTTATTCTGTTGTGAGTCTGTTCCCAATTCGTTTTCAGAGGCACCAGCAGGTGTTCAGAAGAATGTTCAGAGCAAATTTTGAGCGAAAAGGAGGAATCAACAACTGTGGAACTCACTAACATAATTCCGTCTTCTGAACACCCTCCACGTAAGAAATTGCTATCTACCACTTGTTGAGTTGTTAATGTTGTTGACTGTTAATTGGCTTGTTCTGTTTTAATTAACTAATTTAATAATTTTGTAATATTTCGGTATATAAAGTTTAGGAAAAAGGCTTGAAAGTGTTATGATCGAGGTGAACTGTACCGCTATGTTATAGCAACAGGCACCCGGGCGCCCTCAGCGTCGAGCCGGCCCTCGCCAGCCTCGCGCACCGCAGCGAGCGCCGCGCCGCCGCTCACCGGAGCAGCCGACGAGTACCACGCCTCGCATCCTTCGATAGAGTTTGAACCGAACCGTGCCGATTTTAAGGTGTTTTTTTTTTCTCAATCTTTATGGAATAGTCATTTGCTTCGATCGATCGATTCAGCCTGTAATATCCCACTGTTGGGCATAGGCCTCTTCCCCATGTAGGAAAAGGATCGGAGCTTAATCCACCACGCTGCTCCAATGTGGGTTGGCGGATATATTCCCTACTATGAGTAACGATCGCTATCAGGTGTACATGATAACAACCGGGACCGACGGCTTAACGTGCTCTCCGAGGCACGGTGGGGAAACCCACAAGGACTGCACAAACACCCAGACCACGGCAAACATCTGTATGGCCAATACAAATCCGAATCCGCAACCGCCCGCGCAACAGCCAATCGCAATCCAGTGCTGTGACCGCTGCGCCCACGCGGCGTCATTTGCTTATTAAATACAAAATACACAAGAGACAAAGAATAGAGTTCGTATGCATCATATTTTGTGCTCGATCCGAGTGTGGCTCTGACGCGTGAATATTATGCATACGCACCCGTAGGCGGCTCCGTCCCGAACTTCTCGTCCGGGCTTGAAGGCAGGCGAGTACGGCGACAACGCGGCGGAGTACGGCGCGGACGAGCCGCCCGCCCCGCGCCCCGCCGCCGCCCCCGCGCCGCGCCCCTCCCGCACGCCGCCCGCCCCGGCGCCCCCCGCGGCCACCGCCCCGCAGGCGCCGCCCGCCCCCGCGCTGCAGGCGTCCGCGCCGGAACACTCCACATCGGCCTGCAGCACTCTTGATACTGTTCTATTGTTTCGGTTGTTCGTTTATTCTATATTTTGTATGCTATATCTTGTTTTTATATAATAAATATTATTTGAAAAAAAATTTAGTGTCTCCGTAAATACTCCACAACTCCCACCAGTTTTATATATTACTAGCCTTTATTGCGGCTACGCCCGTGAAGTTATAGAATTTAAAATCTAGAACTTTCATGTGGACTATAATTTAGGTGCGCGTGCGCCGCGTTGGCTCAGCGGTCACAGCACTGGTTTGTATTTGCTGGAGCGGGCGGTTGCGGGTTCGATCCCCGCACATGACAACATTTGTATTGACCATACGTAGTCTGGGTGTTTGTGCAGTCCTTGTGGGTCTCCCCATCGTGCCTCGGAGAGCACGTTAAGCTGTCGGTCCCGGTTGTTATCATGTACACCTGATAGCGATCGTTACTCATAGTAGCTGGAATATATTCGCCAACCCGCATTGGAGCAGCTTGGAGCATTAAGCTCTGATCCTTCTCCTACATGGGGAAAGAGGCCTATGCCTATAATATTGAAGCTGTAGGGTGCCTGAGCGGTGAGCTTTAGTGAAATGTTTTGTTTTTTGTTTAAATGTTAAATTAGAAAGAACTATAAAATCTCAAAATGTTTATTAAAAATGTTATTTATGTTAATGTTATTGTTACGTGTTAGGGTTCGAACGATTTGGAGAGAAAGACCTTCTGACTCTTTCAGAGACTTTATTCACTAGCACTAGGTCCGACACAAGCACTAGGTACAAATACTCCGCACTAAGTACAAGCACTAAGCACTAGGTACACTCACTAATCACTAGGTACACTTCACTAAGCACTAACAATGTCCGAGGTCGTAGCCAATGTCGTAGGTTTCCGCTGGTATCACTTCTTGATCACTAGTCTTCACTTCGAAGTCGCTTCGTCGTTAGCTCAAACTGAACTGACTCCGCTCGGCCTCCCGCGGCCTTTTTATACAGGGCCGAGCCTACTCCCAGACAATTCTAGAATGTTCGTGCGTGTACTCGATCTTGAGTTCATTCACCCTATATAAGTCCTCTAGCGCCATCTAGTATTGAGTGAATGTTTCACGTTGTCTTTGTAACAAAGTGGTTTGTACAGCACACAACGTGGTTCCTCCGCTTTAATTTGTGTACTCGTAACATTATGTTAATGAGCGCATCCGATGAAATACACGGTAAAATATGCACTGAAGTAAAATGCACGGCGTTGGCCTTATTTATTTAGCGCGGCGCCGTGCGTGTGCGATGTTGTTTTGCTGAGCAACCTAAATGCTTGGTAATTGACCGAAAATATTCCCGGGCGGGAAAATAACACAAAAATTTAAAATAGGTAGATATGATAGGTAGATATGAATTCTGGATGAGGGTTAGTATGCGACAAATGATTGATACAATTTTTGCTTAAAACTAATGATTGTTGTTAGAACATTATTTTGATATAATTATTAAAATAAAGTTTAATTAAATAGGTAAAAACTTAAAAAGTAGGTATATGTAATCACTGTTAGTCTGTTTGTTCACGGAACACTAATTTTCTCGGAACCAAACCTGGTTTTAAAAAATTCAATTCGGATTCACTGTTACACTTGCGCACTCCCGCACTACACTCACTGACACTACACTGACACTGTAGTTCACTCATGCTGGTGGAGTGGGCCGGCGGCGGCGGCGGCGCCTCGGTGTGCGTGACCGCCGCTGCAGGCTCCCGTCGACTGCGCCGCATCCTCCGATATAGTACGAACGCGCCTGTCAAAGCTGCTCCCGCCATCATACAAATTACAGAAGAGTGTAGCGGTGTATATCGTGGGATGTTATGGTTCCACTCAATGTATCCGAAGGGACATCGGCTTCTTTTAACAGTTAGAGCTTCCTCTCTATCTCCTTCTTTAGCTGCTCATTTTCTAGTTGTTGATCACTTTCGGTAAAATTGTGTAATTTATGGTGATGTTGATGATGTTTTTTTTTTTTTAGTTGGCGCAATAATGTTAAACTTAAGGTCATCTTTGATATTCTAAGTGCTTTTCTGACTTTCGTGAGCAAATACGGTGAAGTTATCGGTTTTTATTACACAGTCGTCGTCTATTACAATAATGCTGGGAATTTGCAATGTTTGTGATGAAATTTGATCGCGACATATCGTGTACGTGTGTATCGACATACCATGTGCTATACAGGGACATACCGCCCTGCGTAATAACAAGTATTGTTATAATTGTCAGCGTAGAGTGCGGGTTCAGGTAGAAACCATTTCGTTATTTCATCATTTAAAAAAAAAGTAAGTAAGGTAGGTGAATGAAAGTAATATTATTTAAAACAGTGTTAACTAGAGTAATTTTTTAAATTATTGTAAATTGTCTGGAGGCTTTAATTTTTTTTTAATTTAGACCTAAACTTGAAGGTTTGATTTACTTTTTGTCTCTTTCAAGATTTCTTTGGCCCATATTTTTTTTTGTAGATGTTTCCTTAATTAAATCACATTTATTTTACATGCGCAATGTATTGATGATCATAACAAAAAAGAAATGGCGTTGATATATCAATAAACAAAAAAGATATGATGGTCAAATCACTAATTTTCGGCACTTTTTTCGAAAAATGAAAAAATAATCATAAAAAAAAAATCCGTAACACTTTGCATATAGGTAAGTTAGCCTAAATAGGTTCCAATTGACCCCCCCTACCCAACATACCTCTATGGCTAACCATTCCCCTAACATCCTGTATAAAGAACTACGAAGGATAAGTTCATCATGTGTCAACTAGATGGCGGTGGTTGTATTTTAAATCGCGCTGGCGTTGTGACTCTTTTACAACTTAAGAGTAATAATGGTTCCAAATCTTGGGAGGTTTGGTGGTTTGGTGGTTTGGTGGTTTGGTGGTTTGGTGGTTTGGTGGTTTGGTGGTTTGGTGGTTTGGTGGTTTGGTGGTTTGGTGGTTTGGTGGTTTGGTGGTTTGGTGGTTTGGTGGTTTGGTGGTTTGGTGGTTTGGTGGTTTGGTGGTTTGGTGGTTTGGTGGTTTGGTGGTTTGGTGGTTTGGTGGTTTGGTGGTTTGGTGGTTTGGTGGTTTGGTGGTTTGGTGGTTTGGTGGTTTGGTGGTTTGGTGGTTTGGTGGTTTGGTGGTTTGGTGGTTTGGTGGTTTGGTGGTTTGGTGGTTTGGTGGTTTGGTGGTTTGGTGGTTTGGTGGTTTGGTGGTTTGGTGGTTTGGTGGTTTGGTGGTTTGGTGGTTTGGTGGTTTGGTGGTTTGGTGGTTTGGTGGTTTGGTGGTTTGGTGGTTTGGTGGTTTGGTGGTTTGGTGGTTTGGTGGTTTGGTGGTTTGGTGGTTTGGTGGTTTGGTGGTTTGGTGGTTTGGTGGTTTGGTGGTTTGGTGGTTTGGTGGTTTGGTGGTTTGGTGGTTTGGTGGTTTGGTGGTTTGGTGGTTTGGTGGTTTGGTGGTTTGGTGGTTTGGTGGTTTGGTGGTTTGGTGGTTTGGTGGTTTGGTGGTTTGGTGGTTTGGTGGTTTGGTGGTTTGGTGGTTTGGTGGTTTGGTGGTTTGGTGGTTTGGTGGTTTGGTGGTTTGGTGGTTTGGTTAGGTTAGGTTAGGTTTTTTTTTTCAAAATAAATTTGACGCAATGAGGGTTTAATTTTTCTTCCATGATGGCATAATGAGTACAAAGAGTGTGATGAGTAAGGTTGGGAACGCTCCGGCAAAAGTAAAATAGAGTTGTTGATTTTATGAGAATTATACAATACAAAATTTAGTGCAAAAAAAGAAAATTTTTTGGGTAGTCCCGGCCGGAGTCTTTTTTTAATGAAGTGATGCCTGTCTGTTGGCGAGGTGGCCTGCGATTTGATACAGTTGGTCTCGCCCATGCAGTACAGCCAGCACAAATGAATGATGGTGATGTATTAATGATTAATGGGGGGTAAAGAGCCATGACAAGGGTGGGGCCAGTTTTTTTTTTTTTTTCATATTCCCAGCGGCCGCCCTCCTCTCAGCGATGACACGTACTGATTGGCTCTGGTGAATGAATTGGGGTGAGATGATACTTAAAACTAGACTTAAAATTATTAGGTTAGGTTAGGTTAGGTTAGGTCAGGTTTTTTTTTTTTTATTTTTTTATTCTATGCCCCCGGATTGTTATATTTCCGGGTCTTTATCTGCTAATTTACTCTTTCATACCAGTTCTCGCTTTCATGCCTCTCGTACTTTCATAACGCATACTTATTCTTTCTTTCATTCATCTCTTTCTCACTCGGGGTGGGTTCCCCTCTACTTTAGGGCCTATCTTTACTGGGCTACTTTTCTTATTTCTAATTAACACGGGGTAAATGAATTGACACCATTTGTTTTTTCGAAACTATTTGGTTTACATTGTTTTTTGTTGTTGTCTATGAATTTTTGTTCTGGTGATGTTTATCATCGCCATGACAAAGTATCTTTGTATTTTTAATAATCCTTAATCTTATACAGTACAGGGTCCATGTTCTATTTTATTTAATCTAATTTAATAACAATTTTGGTACTTTGTCTATTGTGCTTATTAATAACCATATACATACTCTATTTTCTTTATCTTAAAAATTATTTTACTTTTACTTATATTTTAATGTTTCTGTTTTACCTACTTTTCATATTTACGTACAAGCCTTAAATTCTAACTACTACCTCAATTAATAGTACTACTACTAACACTAAGTTCTTTGTTTAAACAACTTTTATTTTAACTTTAACGTTATTGACTAAGAGTACATATTTGTAACTGCTAACAATTTTACGTCTGTTTCCTACATTTTTATCTTACAACTATTACATTTTACAAAAGTTTTTATTGTTGTTGGTTTATTTTCCATATTTTATATTAAACTTAAGTGTACAGTTTGACGTCTTGCTTCAATCCACGTTATAACCTAATTATCAATGCTATACTACTATATACAATTATATAGCCTTAGCATATTTGCCTATCCTTCAGATGGAGAGCGGTTTATTTACATGCCTTTTAAAATTACGAGGTCGAAACTCGTCGCCAAGCGTCCGGACCCTATGTAATTTTGAAGTTTCCGCCTTCGTAGAGGTCTTGTGCAGGAGTCGGTAGCCGCGCGTTCCCCTCTTGTTCTGCTGGAGTCTTGCCTCGCAACAAATGTATAAGTTTCCTGCGAAAACAAGACCCCCGCAGAGTGTCTCGCGCGTCTTTCGCCGGGGATGGAGACTTCCTGCTAGCATGCCACCGTGCCGGCCATCGTACCCTCACAAGTACGCGACCGTTGACCGCGCCAAGTCGTCCCACCTCTTCCTGACTGGGCAGTTGCTGTCGAAGGCGTTGTGCTTTATATCGTCCAGCTTCGCCTTTCGGCAGTTTGGTTAGGTTAGGTTAGGTTCTGCCGTCCGAGGCCCTACTGTTCCATGGGCCTCGGGGGGGACCCCCTCCAGGTACGCGGGTAACTCTGGACGGGGTCCCGGTCCGTGTGGGGACCCAGATGAGGTACCTGGGCCTCACCCTGGACGGGAGGTGGGCTTTCGGGGCTCACTTTGCCCAGCTGGCCCCGAGAGTCGTCAGAGCTGCCGCCTCACTCGGAAGGCTGCTGCCGAACGTGGGTGGTCCAAACGCCAACTGCCGTCGGCTGTACTCTGGGGTCATCCGGAGTATGGCCATGTACGGGGCGCCCGTCTGGGCGGACACCCTCGGTCGCGCCAACAAGACCCTGCTGCGACGTCCGCAGCGGGTCATCGCGACGAGGGCGATACGCGGTTACCGGACGGTGTCCTGGACGGCGGCGTGCGTGCTGGCTGGCGATCCCCCCTGGGAATTGCAGGCGGAGATCCTCGCCGAAACGTATCATTTCGTGGCGGCGAGGAGATCCCGGGGGGAGCCCCCGACGTGGGAGGAGGTCGCACGCATGCGGAGGCAGGCGCAGGACACCCTGTTGCGGCGGTGGACGGAGGACCTGGCCCCGCCGGTCCCCGGGCAGTGGACGGTGGACGCGGTCAGGCCGGTCCTTCAGAAGTGGGTGAAGCGGCGGTTCGGCCCGCTGACCTTTCGTTTGGTGCAGGTGCTTTCCGGACACGGATGCTTCGGTAAGTATCTGCACCAAATCGCGAGACGGGAGGCGACTCCAGCCTGCCATGAGTGTGGGGCGCCAGAGGATACGGCGCTCCACACGCTGGAGGTGTGCGCCGCGTGGGAATCACAGCGGCGCGCGCTTTCGGCGCTAATCGGGCTGGATCTCTCGCTGCCGAGCGTCGTAAAAGCCATGCTCGACAGTGAGAGATCGTGGCAGGCGGCGGTATCCTTCTGCGAAGAGGTAATGACGCAGAAGGAGACCGCGGAGCGGGCCAGGGAGAGTGACGCCTCCGCTGACCCGCTCCGGCGCAGACGTACGGGGGCAAGGAGGAGGCGGTTTGCCCACTTCCTCCCCCCCTCGTAATAGTGGGGTCGCCGGCCGATAGTCGGGGGACTTCGGCCGGCCGGACGACGTGACCCCACAGGTGCGGGGTGGCCTTGTTGTGAGCGAGGCCACCCCAACTTTGTGCCGGGGCCCGGACGTTCAGACGCCCGGGCCTACCGCCGGGGCGGGGTGGAGACTGCTAACGCGACCCCATCTCGCCCCACTTAGGCGGATGTCTGCTCACACGTGGATGGTTTTTAGTCAGTAGGAGTCTGACATAACCCTTTGGTGCCCCCGCGCCGGAGGGTATCCATGATGGATTTTCCCCACGTTAAAAAAAAAAAAAAAAAAAAGGTTTTTTTTTTTTTTTTTTTTTTTTTTTTTTTTTTTTTTTTTTTTTTTTTTTTATCTATACCCCCGGATTGTAATTATTCCGAGTCTGTGTTTTCTACTCTTTCATACTAGTTCTCGCTTTCATGCCTCTCGTACTTCCATTCTGCATACTTGTTCTTTCATTCATCCATCACCTTTCGCAGATCAGGGTGGGTTCCCAAACTAACCATGTCTAAGCTACTTTACTTCCATATTACTTTATTTATAATCCAGGGAAAGGAAACAACATTTCAGTTTTTTATTTTTCTGTTTACAAAAATTTTTCCTTTCTGCTATTTTCTGTTGTTCACAATTTTACTTTTTTATTTACCTAATATCTACTTCACAATTTTTACAACTTAATTTTATCCTTACAGTTTAATTCATTCTTACACCTCAAAACTTATTATTATACTTTCACAAGAGTATTTTGTAGCTATATCGGGGTTAGTGGTGGTTAATATAGCGTATAGCATAAAAGTATAGCATGCTAAATGTTTATAGCATATAGCATTTGCTATACCGACTATGACTTCGCGCTAAATTTATAACGTCTCAAACGCTAAACGTACCTACACAGCGCGCTGCAGCGAGGCTAGAGCGGGCATTCCTTTTTAGCGTTTTCGAACTTTTACGTATGTCCACTCACGATAAAAAACTGTTATTACCAATTTTTATTTTTATTATAAATCAATGTACGAATAAAATTTCCCTAATACAGTGATCAATAAAATAAACATCATAACACTTTAAGATGCTACAAAAATAACTTATAAATTCAAAATTCAATTTCAATACCTCACCTTTCGATAGTGGCAGATTTTTATCACAAACAACACAATAATATTTACACTTAATACTTTTTATACACATTACCACTTATTATTATTTAACACATATTTACATATATATATGTCGGAGAGTCAATGCAGATAGTTATTAATGTCGGTACCTACGTTGTTATTATTATTCATCTACCCGCACTCATTGTATTATTTGAGTATTTCTGACGTGTATGGCGGTACCTGCGCTGTTGTCGATATTCAACTACCCTCATTCTATTATTCGAGTCATTCCTTTGTGCATAAAAGACCGATGCGGCCGCAGCTAGGGCAGTCTTGGCTCTGGCGTGGCGCGGTGCACTTGTGTATCCTGCTAGTAGCTTAACCTCAACTCTTGTAAGGGTTAGTTTGTGTACACGAATTAATTGTTACTTTATATTGTGGGCAACTCGGACAGTGAAGGCGAGCGTTAATGCGCATTTTAAAGGCGGAGCCGCCTTAAACCTACACTCGGGTCACAAGTCCCGGGCACTGCGTCGAGTTGTCCCTCTGCCACGCGATAGACGGTACCCGCTCGGTGAGTCCATTTAATACTTAGCAGTTCGGTCATCCGTCCGTTCTTCTCCTACCTACTTCTGATCTGCGACATCAGAAGTGGGATAAAGATCTCACTACGCCCACTTCATTTGTTGTTTGCTGTTGTTAATTGTTTTTTTTTAGTTCAGAGTTTTTGGTTTCTTTGAACTTTAAGTTCTATTTTAGCGAGTGTGCAAGTAAATTGCAATATTTGGTGGCAATTAGTGGGTACATCGATAATTTAGTTCTTTTCGGTCATTCTGTTTTATTCTTATCGGTGTACAAATGGTTTTTGTTCAGTGTTCGATTACGTAATTCGATTTACCGGTTTTTTTGTTGAATTTAGTTTTATTGTGATACGTAGGTAGTTGAGTAGTGACAGATTTGGAGATTCAGTTTTTGTTTCGATTCAGTCATTGTGGAGCTATTTGTAATTGCTCGTTGGATAAGGCTTACGTAGTTGTTAGTGTTGTAGAAAAAGAGTTTGGTTATTGAAAGTTTTAAGTTTTTGTGATTACCCACTTATTTGTGATAAAGTATTAATATCGTCTTAGCTTGAGTATTTCCGATTACCCTCTGTAACGAGTATTTTTTGTAGTATCGAGGGTTTTCAGTCTTTCTCTACCTTTGATTGATTTGTTTAAACTGTTTAAAAGTTATTTAGTTGTTCTGCTTAAAAAAGTTTAAATTACAGAAGGTTAATTTATAACACCTTGGTACAATCATGGGCCCATTGTGGTAGTCGTTGTAGGTAACTGTTAAAGTTTGTTTTGTTACAAAATGAGGAGCGTAATCAAATAAAACTAGTTCTCGAAGGTAATCGGTATACCCTTCAAGCTTTAAATTGTAAACGTACCTACAAATTTGCTCACGAAAGGTTAAAGAAAATGCTTACACGTCATATACCAGACGATATTGATGTAATTTATGATCTTGTTGATAATGATGATGTTCAAGATTAAGTAGATGCTCTATCGACCGTAATGTGTTCAACTGTACCAGTGTAGTTATTTGTAGTCGTAGCCCGGTAGAATTGTCTCTTGGGGCAACCCAAGTAGTCCGTGGGTTAGCGGTGTGCAAAGTTTAACTTACTAGCGGAGGTCGTGGTCTGTTGAGACCGTAGCGTGTAGTCACAGGGGTGACTGACACATGTACTGTGAATGCTCTTCGTCTAGAGAGCCGTGGTGTTAGAGGTCTTTACTCGAGGATTTTGCAAGCTTGGCTGTAACTTGTTGTCGAAGTAGAGTACGTCTATAGTTTTGGTTGGGATGACGTCGATGGTACATGGCTGTGGTATTTGTGTAAAGTGATTAGTTATAATTGGTTTAACGACATTTAGATTTTCAGATCATTGTAGTTCTAAATACAGGGAACCGTTTAAAGTTGTGGAATTGCTTGAAGGCAATCGCTATCTGATAAAACAGTTGTCTGGTAATAAAACCTATAGGTATGTTCACGATCGTTTACGAAGGCTTCCTCTTACTGATGTACCTGCTGAATTAGATTTGTTTAATGTTGTTGATGCTAATTTGGTCGTATCACATGAGGTGATGACGATATGTGTTGGTCGTATCATATGAGTTGTTGACGATATGTGTTGGTCGTATCACATGAGGTGATGACGATATGGGTGGCAGTAGTAGTTGTCACTAGCTGCTGAGGCAGCCGGGCCATGGGAGTTGTATGTGATCTTACTGTGTCAATAATAAAACTTTATTTTTTATTACGGTTAGAGGAACCTTTCGTCTGTGTATGAATAGGATAAATTGGTAGTTTTTTTGTGATTAAAGTCAACTGGCGTAGCAATGTAGACCACTATACAACCAATTTTATTGAGATTAGTTTTGTTGGTGCCATTGTTTTTAAGGATCCATTGCTGAAACATGTTTTGGTTGTATTGCTCGATGGAGGCAATATCGTCACTCGATTGAGGTGGCATGAGCTGCTGTCACTCGATTTAGGTGACAGTGGCGACTTTAGTGGTTATCGTCACTCGATGTAGGTGGCATGAGCTACTGTCGCTCGATTTAGGTGACAGTAGCGACTCTTTTGGTTGGTTATCGTCACTCGATGGAGGTGGCATGAGCTGCTGTCACTCGATTTAGGTGACAGTGGCGACTTTAGTGGTTATCGTCACTCGATGTAGGTGGCAAAGAGCTACTGTCGCTCGATTTAGGTGACAGTAGCGACTCTTTTGGTTGGTTATCGTCACTTGATGGAGGTGGCATGAGCTGCTGTCACTCGATTTAGGTGACAGTGGCGACTTTAGTGGTTATCGTCACTCGATGGAGGTGGCATGAGCTGCTGTCACTCGATTTAGGTGACAGTGGCGACTTTAGTGGTTATCGTCACTCGATAGAGGTGGCATGAGCTGCTGTCGCTCGATTTAGGTGACAGTGGCGACTTTAGTGGTTATCGTCACTCGATGGAGGTGGCATGAGCTACTGTTGCTCGATTTAGGTAACAGTAGCGACTCTTTTAGTTGGTTATCGTCACTCGATGGAGGTGGCATGAGCTACTGTCGCTCGATTTAGGTGACAGTAGCGACTCTTTTGGTTGGTTATCGTCACTCGATGGAGGTGGCATGAGCTGCTGTCGCTCGATTTAAGTGACAGTGGCGACTTTAGTGGTTATCGTCACTCGATGGAGGTGGCATGAGCTACTGTCGCTCGATTTAGGTGACAGTAGCGACTCTTTTGGTTGGTTATCGTCACTCGATGGAGGTGGCATGAGCTGCTGTCACTCGATTTAGGTGACAGTGGCGACTAATATGTGGAAAGCAATAATGGAGTAATGTTTATACCAAAACGATTGGTCAATTTTGATTTAATGGTAGATTCGCGTATGGTTGTATGGTGTGTCACAAAAAGTGGTTGTACTACCGCTTTATCCTTGGTTAAGTGTGGGTCAGGATAGGCCGAGATGAGACTTTGATATCGCAGTAACTTTTTGCTTTTTATGGCATCACATGGAGTGTCAACAAAAAGTGGTTGTACTATCGCTTTATCCTTGGTTAAGTGTGGGTCAGGATAGGCCGAGACGAGACTTTGATATCGCAGTACCTTTTTGCTTTTTACGGCATCACACGAGGACGTGTGACTTGTCAGGATGGCCGTGTCGGAGAGTCAATGCAGATAGTTATTAATGTCGGTACCTACGTTGTTATTATTATTCATCTACCCGCACTCATTGTATTATTTGAGTATTTCTGACGTGTATGGCGGTACCTGCGCTGTTGTCGATATTCAACTACCCTCATTCTATTATTCGAGTCATTCCTTTGTGCATAAAAGACCGATGCGGCCGCAGCTAGGGCAGTCTTGGCTCTGGCGTGGCGCGGTGCACTTGTGTATCCTGCTAGTAGCTTAACCTCAACTCTTGTAAGGGTTAGTTTGTGTACACGAATTAATTGTTACTTTATATTGTGGGCAACTCGGACAGTGAAGGCGAGCGTTAATGCGCATTTTAAAGGCGGAGCCGCCTTAAACCTACACTCGGGTCACAAGTCCCGGGCACTGCGTCGAGTTGTCCCTCTGCCACGCGATAGACGGTACCCGCTCGGTGAGTCCATTTAATACTTAGCAGTTCGGTCATCCGTCCGTTCTTCTCCTACCTACTTCTGATCTGCGACATATACATATATTACATATATATACTTACCTATTATTAATTATTATTTAATCACTGTCGTTGTCGCTGCAAAATCAAGTCACACTTAATACTAACACTAAATAGAACAAAATTAATACTAACACTAGATAAAACAATTAAAACTAAATAAAACTAACTGAATACTATAACACTAATAAACTAATTACTAATACTAATAATAAAAATTAACAACAATAAAAACGAAAACTTTTGTAGCCGATAGTGTTAAAGACAGAGATAGTGGCACGAATACTAACGTGTGACTGAGACAGATTACCGTATACCGAGCATTTCCGAATAAGCACGAAGCTGTATGAAGTAAGCAAGAAGGGATGTGCAATAGGCGCGCCTGAGGGTGTTGTTTAATCGATTTTTATTGAAATCGATTAAAATTAAGTCATAAAAATACATTTATTTTTAATTTTAAAAGGTTTTAAATTGTCTCAAATAGTTGTTACTTAAGTAGTCGTTAATAGATAACTGATATTCAAGTAAATCGTGTCTTTCAACTGAGAAAATTTAATTTTTGTAGTTTTTTTTTTTATTAATGTCGAAATCTCGTTTATTAATGACAAAATTAACTATATTTGTAAATCTAATAATATCTTATATCGTTTAATATCTTATATAAACAAAAATCAATAAATCCAAAATAAAACTAATCGATTGCGCAATTCGGTTGATTAAAGGATCGATTGTGTTTACATATGGTTAACAATGTGCTATAAAGATAGCATATAAAATAGCATGCTAAAAAAATTTAGCATTTAGTCTATAGCATGTTTTTAGTTTATAGCAGATTTGAACATCACAGATCGGGGTCAGGAAGCAACTCTATCTTATTTTTATTTCTACATAATTATATCTAATTTGGCGATACTCAATATCGCCAATAAGATGCTTATTTATTTTTACAGTTTTGTACACGTATGTCTGTTTTTAGGTCTAATAGATTTTTTGACATTGTCTAATTACTTAATTGTTATTATTTTACATTTTTCAGATTAGTTAATATTTATTAACTTGGTTTATAGGATAGTTCTACAATTTTATTCTTCTCATTTCTGAAAGTTACATTCTGATTAATTATTAGTTTTAACAATTTTCCTTAGTGAGTGTTTTAATTTTTATATACAGATACGGTAATTTCTAAAGCTTAATTTGACATATTTTAACTTTATTTGAACTTATTTAATCTATTTACCCATTTCAAATCCTATCCTATCAGTTTTCTTATGCTACTGTTCTTATATAAAACTATATAATTATAGCATATTTGCCCGCCATTTACTATATACCATGAATAAATTTTCCGCCATTTATAGTAGGATATAAAACATGCTTCGTCTTCCATAAGTCGCTTCCATACACCCTTTTATACATTCCTATTGCATTTTTCAGTGGACGCGTGATATTCCCCTCCTGTTCTACAGGAACTTTGTTCTGCAACAAGCTATCAAGTTTCTTCCAGAAACAGAGTCCCTGCAGACTGTCTCGCGCAATCTGTGCCAGGGATATGGAGACTTCTTTTTGATGCGCCACTGTGTCCGCCAGCACGCCCTTAGCAATACGCAACGGACGATCGCGCCAGGTCATCCCACCTCCTTCTAACTGGGCAGGAATCGCTGAAGGCATTATGCCCGACCTCGTCGAGCTTCGCCCTCCGGCAATTCCTGCAAGAAGGCGGAATTTGTGCCGCGAAGTCCGTGCACTGCGCCTTGAGATGCGGGCCGCCACAGTGGCTGCACGCGTCCGCTGACTCCGTGCAGAACTTTCGGCTATGGCCGTAAGCGAGGCACCGCGAACACTGGACCAGCGGGGACTGGTCCTCGGCCTTTACCCTCTGGAGGTCAATATGCACGTACCCCGCGTTTGTGATCCGTGTCCAGAGGGGTGGCGATGTCTCCAACACCACATGAGCCGTGTGCGGGTTCCTCGCCTTACGGCGATACCGGACTTTCACCCTGCAGGTCTCCTGGTCGAGGCCGTCAAAGAGATGTCGGTTCTGGTTCTTCAGGGCCTTGAGTATGTCCTCGTCGGTGTTATCCGAGATGACACCCCGAAGAACCAGAAGCGGGTCCCTATTCTGGACTTCCTCGACCAGAAGACCCTTTCCTTTCGTTTCCAAACGCTCTCTCACTCTCGCTCTTTCGGCGGTGGTAGCAAATGCCATCACCACCTTCCTGTCTTTCGCCTTTCTTACTCTCTCTACTTTCGTCCATCCCTCTTTTGCATTGACCGTCTCCCTCAACCTGGTGAGGACCTCTTCCCCGGTCATCTCGCCGTCTTTCGACGACACCACCAGGGAGTGGAGGACGGCCGGCTGTTTTGGTGGTGGCCCAGCTAAGATTGCCTCGGCGTATGTTTTTGGAGCTTCTCTCGTCTCCTGCTGTTTGTCCATTTTGGTCTGTATGGTCTTTACCATGTCTTGTGTCTCAAGCAGGAGACGAGATTGCTCTTCCATTTTTTCAATCACCACCTTATTTTGGCAATTTTCGTTCTCTTCAAGCTGGGCCTCTAACGTAAATAACATTGTTTCCACCAACATGGAGTAGTCTTTTAGAACAGTTTCTAACGTTTCCCTGTACTCTTTTTTCAAGTTTCTTGCAGAGCCCAGGGCCTCATTGGCCGCGTCTGCTATTACCCTTTCGTGTGCCCTCCACTTCGCGAAAACCTTTCTTTTTTCTTCGTGATAGGTAGTCTCTTGTACTAACTCTTTTCTCCTAATTAAAGGGGGCAGATGCGATTCAGTACTGCTCTGAGGCGATGGAGGGGGCCTAGATGTTAGGCCTGGGGTCGCAGGGGATCGGGACGTACCTCTAACACTCGACATCCTGGGGGTTGCGTCTATATATAAAAGTCAATAAGTAATACTTAAAATCTGCAATAGCAGTTTTAAAAAGATAGTCAATATCTAAAATGGCGAGCAAATATGCCCAAGTCTTAAAAAAAAAAATCCTATGCTTAACTTACAAACTAACAAAAAGTAGAGAAAACTCTACTTTTTGTTTGTCACTCTACGTAGAGTCGATCCTCAATATGGAGTCTAAAGCCCTCACCAAGCTAAGGTCAATAGTGAAAACCGCGTCGCGCTACGACCAGCGGTTCCCGAGATATTGCGCCTTAAAGTTTTCCAAGATGGCGTCCGCGCAGTTAGCCTAATACTAGACTAATTTTTAAAAATTAATATCTCGGGAACCGCTGATCGCAGGATCCCGTGCGACAGTTCGTCGTAAAGGGCTTGGTCTACAGAATCTCTTTCCGGTCTGAAAAACAGGATCGGGGTATCGCCTCTACGTAGAGTCGCTTTGCGCCTTAACGCAAAGATCTGTCCGCAGCTTGGCGTATATAAAAAACCCCAGTTTCGTAGCTCTAAAAATGGCCGAGTTATGGTCGATTAAAACTTTTACAAATGGCGACCAAGATGGCCGCCACGAGGTCCGAATTTACTAAAATCGGCCCCTATTGCTCGAAATATCCCGTGCTTGGGCTCGTTGGATAGGTCTTAACTTATTCTAGTCGACTATGCTACGAAATTATTTTTATATTCAACCCCCGAATTTTGGGGGTGAAAAAACACTAAAAAATTTACAAAAATGGTTATAAAAATATAAAACTAGAGAATAAAATTTTACAAAAAATTAGGGTTACTATATACACTTAAGGCTAATTTTTGAAATCACTTTTGGAGATATTCGACCCCGGGAAGCACCCCCTCGTGCGCACCCTTAATTTTAAAAAATTAATAACTCGAAAACTATCAATCAAAAAATTTTGATATTTGGAATATAGCTAGAACTAATAAAGGCAAATAGAATTTAATAAATTTTGGGGGGGGTCATCGCTTTACTTTTTGAATAATAATTTATTGAAAAGTGATGAAATTTTTAAAGTTGAATATCTCCCAAAGTATTTATCGTATGTTGATGCTCGATACGCCGTTGCACTGGTCTCGTTAAGCCGCGTCCGATGAGGTATTAAATGTCCCCCTCACCCCACTGGATCCACAACCACGTGGCCACGTGGTCGAGGGTTTTTCCTTAATTTCTCCGCGAGTTTTCACAGGAAAAATCCAGTTCTTACGTCAAATTGTAGAGCTCAATGAGCCCCGTCTGAAGATATAAAATAATCAATATGTTGTCGATCTCTTTCTCGCGGCGTTTTCGTTTGAGGTTTTGCAACACTCAATTTTTCACTGTTTTTCACTTTTTAAAAATAGTTTTCACAGTTTTCCAGCTAAACAAATTACACCACCTTGTAGGGCGCACGAAGGCGCAAATTTTGGTATACAGCACTTTAATTTTCGTTACGAAAAAACCACTTTTTAAGATTTTTAAAACTTTTAAAGTAACGGAGCGGCTTCGAAAGACAATGTACGCGTCCGTTCTAAGTGTCGGGCGGGGCGTCTCTCGGGTTAGGTTAGGTTAGGTTAGGTTAGGTTTTTTTTTTTTTTTTTTTTTTTTTTTTTTTTTAAATCTCGCCCCCGCAAGAAATGCGAGTCGGTTTTTGCTAGTTTCTCTTTCATACCAGTTCTCGCTTTCATGCCTCTCGTACTTTCATGCCGCATACTAATTTCTTCATTCATTCATCACCTTTCGCCGATCAGGGTGGGTTCCCTCTACTTTTGGGCCTACCGGTTGTTATCGCTACCTTACTTTATTTATTTTACACAGGGTAAATAATTTTAACACATGTACTTTTTATATAGTTTTTGTTTTACAGGGATTTGCGTTATGTTATAAGCTATACAATTTTGTCTTGGTGATAATTACCATCACCTTTACAAATTATTTTATTTCAGCTTATATAATCAGATGTTTTTGTTCTATTTTGAGCAATAGGGTTCTTACAATTACTTTTAACAACTTTAATCTTATTAATTAACTTATTGACTAAAATCTTACACTTTTATTGTTCTGTCTTATACTTCATTTTAAGTACATTTTAATATCTGTAACTTCAATTATATTTGACTTTAATTGGCGACGGTAAGTAATGTTCTGTAATTTATGTATTTGCTACTTCTATTTGTATAATCTAATTTTTAACAATTTATTTATAGTTTTACATCCATTTTACACTTTTTAATCCAGCTTCTATTTTAATATTTCGCCAAGGTTACGTTTACAGTAATTGTTATAATAATACGAGTTGTGTCCTATTACTAACCATATTTACACCTTAATCTATGCTATCTACTTATATACTTATTATATAATAGTAGCATATTTGCCTGCCTTATTTATGATGAGCGATTTCTTTATTTGCTACCCCATTTTTTATGAGTAATAACTCGTCACAGACATTGTGGACGACCCTATGTAGCTCAGAGTTCCCTATTTGTATATGTACAGAAGTCCTGTGTGTAGTCGGTGGCCATGCGTTCCCCTCTTGCTCTGCTGGAGTCTTGTCCCGTAACAAACATACAAGTTTCCTCCGAAGCCAAGACCCCCGCAAAGTGTCTCGCGCGTGTTTCGCCAGGGGATGGAGACTTCTCGTTCGCAGGCCACCGCGCCGACCATCGCACTCTCACGAGTATGCAACTGTCGACCGCGCCAGGTCGTCCCACCTCTTCCTGACCGGGCAGTCACTGCTAAAGGCGTTGTGTTTTAGTTCGTCTAACTTTGCCTTTCGGCAGTTCCTGCATGAGGGCGGGACGCCCGCCGCCCAGTCCGCGCACTCCGTCTTCAAGTGCGGGCCGCCGCAGTGGCTGCACACGTCGACCGACTCCACACAAAACTTCCTGCTGTGCCCATATCCCAAGCAACGGGAGCACTGTACCAGCGGGGACTGGTCCTCAGCCCTAACCCTCTGGAGGTCAATGTGTACAAACCCTTGCCGGGTGATCCTTCCCCAGAGGGAGGGCGAGGTCTCCAAGACCACGTGGGCTGCGTGTGGATTTCGGGCCCGTCGCCTATAGCGAACCCTAACCCTTGAGGTCTCCTGGTCGAGGCCGTCGAACAGTTCCCGGTTCTGGTTCTTTAGGGCCTTCAGAACATCTTCATCAGTATCGTCCGAACGGACTCCCCTCAGAACCAGAAGCGGGTCCCTGTTACTGACCTCCTCGACCAGGAGGCCCTTACCTTTCTCCTCCACTCTCATACGCGCTTTACTCCTTTCCTCTTTGCTGGCAAAGGACATAACTATCTTACGGTCCTTTGCTTTACGCACCTTCTCGACGTTTATCCACCCTGTTTTAGCTTCGATGGTTTCTCGCAACTTTGTGAGGACATCGTCTCCTGTCATTTCTTCGTCAGTTGAAGTTACCACGAGCGAGTGTGTGACGGCCGGTCCCTCCGGTGGGGGTCCAGCCGCCACGACACTCGCGTACGTCCTCTGAGCGACGACTTCCTCGTGTTGCTTCACGAGTCGTTCTTCAATGTCTCTAAGACGCTGTCCATTTTCAAGTAGGAGGCGAGTATGCTCGTCAAGCTTCTCGCTCAGCGCAGAGTCCAGGGCCGCCACAGGCGCGGGGCCGGCATCATCGGTTGTCGGCTCCACCCCTCCGGCGGTCCCACTCTCGACGCGAGCCTTTATGGCCTCGAGCTCTGATTCACTCGCCTCTAGCAACTCGTAGAGACCGTCTATGGCGTCGCTAATCATTTTTTTGTATTCGCGCTTTAGGTTCTTAGACCCCTTTGTCGCGATAGAACACAGGGTGACTAACTCATCCGCAGTGTCGATTCTACTCTTTTCCCTAGTTGTCTCTATTGACTGACGGGAGAAGCGATGGGGACTACAGTGTGCGAACTCCTCCGGAGACTCTGGACTCCCCACCGACCTCCCCGTCGTCGTCGAAGTTTGGGCTATTCCGGCCCTGTCTCTAGGGGGGGTGCGTATCCCAAACATTGCGGGGGCACGTCAGTTATGTCAAAAGGAGAACTAATAAATTATAATAAGTTAAATAATAGTCAGAAAGTATATTTTAAAAACCAAAAGGGTTTTTAATGTTAAAATTCTCCTAAGTGAGCGATTGTAAAGGATCGCTCCTCGGTCTAAAAGGCAGGCAAATATGCCCCGGTACCTATACAACTTAAAGCTAAACTTAAACTAAGAAAAGTAGAGAAAACTCTACTTTTTCTGTAAGGACTCTATGTAGAGTCACCACTTGCGGTCAAAACAATAGCCCTACCAGAGAGCTTGTCAACGGAGAAAACCGCGTGTCGCTACGACCAACGGTTCCCGAGATATCGTGATTTTAAATTTTTCAAAATGGCGGACCGAAAGTGGTTCCGCTGTAACCGAAATTTCAAAAATTTATAACTCGGGAACCGTTAGTCGCAGAGAACTGAGCGACGGCTCCCCGTGATGGGCTTCTTATGGGCTATCCGAAACCCGTCAAATTTTGGGGATCTGATGGTCGACTCTACATAGAGCCGTTTCCCCTCGCAAAATATAGAGCTCGCCCCAGCAATCAACCCTGAAAAAACCTCAAGTTTCTAGGACAATTAGATCGGGAGTTATGTCTAATTTAATATTTTAAATATGGCCGCCAATATGGCCGCCGATGGACGTGATTTTTACAAAAACCGTTGTTTCTGGACGAATCCTCCCGTGCTTGGGCTCGTTGGATTCGTCTTTTTGTCCTCTGTACGTCTATGCTAATACATGTAAAAAATGTTTAACCCCCGATTTTTAAAACACAAAAAACACAAAAAATTTTACAAAAACGTAAAAAACTACAAAAAATTACATAAAAAATTGTTATAAAAAGTGAAAATATTATTTTATTTACATCTAAATAATTTTTTGATAGAAATTGCAGAGCGATTCAACCCCGTTTTCCACCCCCACGTGTCAACCCTTAAGTTTCAAAAAATTCTATCTCAAAAACTACTCAGCCGAAAAATGTGAAATTTAGTACACTTGTAGGCCTTATTAAGATCTACAGAATTAACAAAAAATATGGGGGTGTCGTCGATCTTAATTTAGAAATAAAAAATTTTGAATTTTGATAAAGTTTTGAAATTAGAATATCTCTGCAATTTCTAACCTTAAAATTATGTTCGAGGTATCGTTGGATTGAGCGCGTTGTGCCGCGTCGAATGAGCCACTTTTTGTTGTCCTCAGGCCACTGGATCCAAGACCACGTGGCCACGTGGTCGGTAGTTTTTCTTTAATAACTCCGCGAGTTTTAATCGGAAAAATCCGACTTGCGTGTCAAATTGTAGGGCTTAATAAGCCCCGTCTAGATATATAAAAATATCGATAGGTCGTCGATCGTTTTACTGCAGCGTTTCCGTTTAAAGGTTTTACAATCACTATTTTTCACAGTTTTTTCACTTTTAAAAATAGTTTTCACAATTTTTCCACAAAATAAATTGCACCATTAGTTAGGGCGCACAAAGGCGCAAATTTTCATGTATAACACTTGTTTTTTCGTCGAGAAAAAACCACTTTTCTGAATTTTTAAAACTTAAAAATTGCGGGAGCGACTTCACAAAACACTTTACTCGACCGTTCTAAGTGGCGGGCGGGGCGTCTCTCAGGTTAGGTTAGGTTAGGTTAGGTTAGGTTAGGTTAGGTTAGGTTAGGTTAGGTTAGGTTAGGTTAGGTTAGGTTAGGTTAGGTTAGGTTAGGTTAGGTTAGGTTAGGTTAGGTTAGGTTAGGTTAGGTTAGGTTAGGTTAGGTTAGGTTAGGTTAGGTTAGGTTAGGTTAGGTTAGGTTAGGTTAGGTTAGGTTAGGTTAGGTTAGGTTAGGTTAGGTTAGGTTAGGTTAGGTTAGGTTAGGTTAGGTTAGGTTAGGTTAGGTTAGGTTAGGTTAGGTTAGGTTTGTACGGTGCTCCCGTCTGGGCCGACGCCCTCGATCGCGAGAACATCGCCTTGCTGCGGAGAGCGCAGAGGGTGATGGCGATAAGGGTCGTACGGGGGTACCGTACCATCTCAGGAGAGGCAGCGTGTGTGCTGGCTGGAGTCCTGCCCTGGGACCTGGATGCGGTCGCTCTGGCGTCGTCCTACTGGCGGCGTCGGGGTTTGGCGTCCGGGGCCCTGAGTCCAGCACCACAAGGGCGACTACAGCACCTCAGGCAAGAGCGGGATGCCGCGATCGTAGAGTGGATTGGGAGGCTCGAGCGTCCGAGTGCGGGGCATCGAACTATCGAGGCGGTTCGGCCGGTCCTCCGGCAGTGGTTGGACAGACGGCATGGCGTCCTAACCTTCCGCACCACCCAGATCCTCTCGGGACATGGCTGTTTCGGAGGCTACCTGTGTCGGGTCGCCGGGAGGGAGCCCTCTCCCCGTTGCCACCACTGCGAGGACTGCGCCGACGATACAGCGCAACACACGCTGGAAGAGTGTCCCGCGTGGGACGAGGAACGCGGGACGCTTCAAGGTGTCGTAGGGGCAGATCTTTCGCTGCCGGCTGTGATCAAAGCCATGACTGGCAGCGAAAGTTGCTGGGACGCCGTCCTCGCCTTTTGCGAGCGAGTGATGGTGCAGAAGGAGGCAGCGGAGCGGGTGAGAGAGGACACTACCGACCTCCCCCTCCGCCGCAAAAGGACCGGGCGTCGGAGGCTGGCGCACGATCGCCGCCTTCCTCCGTAAACGCCACGCAGAGGGCGGTCGACAGAAGGAAGTCGGCCGTCCACTGAATCTGCCGGGAAGGCGCGCGCGGTGTCCGCCGCGCGCTGACCCTCAAAAGGAAAGGGCCTGACGAGGCACGCCGCCGGGGTTTGCAGATGAATTTGGACTCCTGCGACCCCGGCACGGGCGACGAAGGTGGACACCGCTGGTTTTTAGTGGGTAGTCCGGCATTGCACTACCGCCGGGAGTCCCACACTCCCGCTGCCCAGCTCGGCGGCGGGGTCAGTGCGTAAATGCATTTTCCAGCGTAAAAAAAAAAAAAAAAAAAAAAAAAAAAAAGGTTAGGTTAGGTTAGGTTAGGTTAGGTTAGGTTAGGTTAGGTTAGGTTAGGTTAGGTTAGGTTAGGTTAGGTTAGGTTAGGTTAGGTTAGGTTAGGTTAGGTTAGGTTAGGTTAGGTTAGGTTAGGTTAGGTTAGGTTAGGTTAGGTTAGGTTAGGTTAGGTTAGGTTAGGTTAGGTTAGGTTAGGTTAGGTTAGGTTAGGTTAGGTTAGGTTAGGTTTTTTTTTTTTTTTTTTTTTTTTTTTTTTTTTTTTTTTTTTTTTTTTTTTTTTTTTTTTTTTTTATTCTATGCCCCCGGATTGTTATATTTCCGGGTCTTTATCTGCTAATTTACTCTTTCATACCAGTTCTCGCTTTCATGCCTCTCGTACTTTCATGCCGCATACTTATTCTTTCTTTCATTCATCTCTTTCTCACTCGGGGTGGGTTCCCCTCTACTTTAGGGCCTATCTTTACTGGGCTACTTTTCTTATTTCTAATTAACACGGGGTAAATGAATTGACACCATTTGTTTTTTCGAGACTATTTGGTTTACATTGTTTTTTGTTGTTGTCTATGAATTTTTGTTCTGGTGATGTTTATCATCGCCATGACAAAGTATCTTTGTATTTTTAATAGTCCTTTATCTAATACAGTACAGGGTCCATGTTCTATTTTATTTAATCTAATTTAATAACAATTTTAGTACTTTGTCTATTGTGCTTATTAATAACCATATACATACTCTATTTTCTTTATCTTAAAAATTATTTTACTTTTACTTATATTTTAATGTTTCTGTTTTGCCTACTTTTCATATTACGTACAAGCCTTAAATTCTAAATACTACCTCAATTAATAGTACTACTACTAACACTAAGTTCTTTGTTTAAACAACTTTTATTTTAACTTTAACGTTATAGACTAAGAATACATATTTGTAACTGCTAACAATTTTACGTTTGTTTCCTGAATTTTTATCTTACAACTATTACATTTTATAAAAGTTTTTATTGTTGTTGGTTTATTTTCCATATTTTATATTAAACTTAAGTGTACAGTTTGACGTCTTGCTTCAATCCACGTTATAACCTAATTATCAATGCTATACTACTATATACAATTATATAGCCTTAGCATATTTGCCTATCCTTCAGATGGAGAGCGGTTTATTTACATGCCTTTTAAATTTACGAGGTCGAAACTCGTCGCCAAGCGTCCGGACCCTAAATAATTTTGAAGTTTCCGCCTTCGTAGAGGTCTTGTGCAGGAGTCGGTAGCCGCGCGTTCCCCTCTTGTTCTGCTGGAGTCTTGCCTCGCAGCAAATGTATAAGTTTCCTGCGAAAACAAGACCCCCGCAGAGTATCTCGCGCGTCTTTCGCCGGGGATGGAGACTTCCTGCTAGCATGCCACCGTGCCGGCCATCGTACCCTCACAAGTACGCGACCGTTGACCGCGCCAAGTCGTCCCACCTCTTCCTGACTGGGCAGTTGCTGTCGAAGGCGTTGTGCTTTATATCGTCCAGCTTCGCCTTTCGGCAGTTTCTGCATGAGGGCGGGACGCTCGCCGCCCAGTCTGCGCACTCCGTCCTTAAGTGCGGGCCGCCACAGTGGCTGCACACGTCAACCGACTCCGTGCAGAACCTCTTACTGTGCCCGTAGCCGAGGCATCGCGCACACTGGACCAGCGGCGACTGGTCCTCAGCTCTCACCCTCTGAAAATCTATGTGGATGTATCCTTTGCGGATAATCCTGTTCCAAAGGGTGGGCGAGGTCTCCAGCACCACGTGGCCCACGTGCGGATTCCTGGTTCTCTTACGGAAGCGAACCCTAACCCGGTTTGCCTCCTGGTCGAGATCGTCGAACAGCTCCCTGTTCTGGTTCCTTAGGGCCTTCAATACGTCATCGTCAGTATTATCTGAGACGACGCCCCTCAGAACCAGAAGTGGGTCCCTGTTGCTCACTTCCTCGACCAGGAGACCACTTCCTCTTTCTTCCACTCTCACTCTAGCTTTCTCTCGTTCTTCTTTTGTACTGAAAGCCATTACGACTTTCCTATCCTTGGCTTTACGCACCCTGTCCACCTTGACCCATCCCTCCTTTGCCTCCATCGTTTCCCGAAGCTGGTTGAGGACCTCTTCACTCGTTTTGGTTTCGTCGCTCGACGAGACTATCAGCGAGTGTGAGACAGCCGGCCTCTTCGGCGGAGAACCAGCCGCAACAACACCCGCGTACGTTCGCCGGGCGACGACCGTCTCCTGTTGTTTATCAAGCAGCTCTTGCAGGGCTCTGATGCGCCGCCCGTTGTCGAGCAAGAGGCGAGTGTGCTCTTCGAGTTTCTGGCTCAGCAAGGGGTCCGGGGCCACCGCGGGTGCAGGAACGTCGTCCTTGGTCGCCAGCCCCGCCCCCGCGGTGATCCCCTCCCCCGTGCGAACTACCCTTAGAGCCCTTAACTCACACTCGCTCGCCTCGAGCAGCTCATACAGACCGCTGACCGCGTCGGAAATCATCTTCTTATACTCGCGTTTAAGATTTTTCGAGTTGGTCGTCGCGATTGCCGACAGGTCCACCAGTTCGTCTGCCGCCTCCAGTCTGCTCTTGTCCCTTGTCATCTCGATAGACTGCCTGGAGAATCGGTGGGGACTACAGTCGATACTCTTTTTCGGAGTCTCTTGACCCCCCACCGATTCAACCGTGTCCTTGATCAAGTCGGCAGAGGGTAATTTGACGGGGTTTGTCCGCGGTGGAGGTTTTGACCTTGTCTCGTCCGTCGATTTCCCGATCACACTTCCGGTACTGGTCTTGGGTTTTTGGGGGATAGGTTTTGGTGGGGAGATCGATAGTCGCCACTTACTGCCAGCCCTCGGCAGATCGGGTCTCGGATCTACCCAAGGAGTTGCTGCCTTATCCTTTCCTATAGCTGGGGCGACTTTTTTATCAAGGCTGGACCGCCCAGGGAGTTTTGGCACCACTCCGTCAGTTGATTTCCTCATTGTTTTTAGCTGTTTGGCCGTTCCGGCTTTGTCTACAGGGGTGCGTATCCCGAACATTCCAGGGGCGCGTCAGAATTATAAAATTTGAGGAAAATAATTTAAAGTGCAATAATATATAATAAAACTTGTCAATAAATATAATAAACCGTAAAAGTTTATATAAGTTAATTTCCTCCTAGGAGAGCGGCTGTAAATGACCGCTCCCGGTCCAAAAGGCAGGCAAATATGCCCCGGTACCTATAATACTTAAAACTAAACTAAAACTAAGAAAATGTAGAGAAAACTCTACTTTTTCTGTAAGGACTCTATGTAGAGTCGCCCGTCACTGTTCAATCGAAGGCCCTTCCAGAGGGCTTGTCAATAAAGAAAACCGCGTTGCTCTACGACCAACGGTTCCCGAGATATCGTGATTTTAAATTTTTCAAAATGGCGGACCGAAAGTGGTTCCGCTGTAACCGAAATTTCAAAAATTTATAACTCGGGAACCGTTAGTCGCAGAGAGCTGAGCGACGGCTCCCCGTAATGGGCTTCTTATGGGCTATCCGAAACCCGTCAAGTTTTGGGGATCTGACGGTCGACTCTATATAGAGCCGCTACCACTCACAAAATGTAGAGCTCGCCCCAACAATTAATCTAGAAAAAACCACAAATTTCTAGGACGTATAGGTCGGGAGTTATGTCGAGTTTAATATTTTAAAAATGGCCGCCAATATGGCCGCCAATAGACGTGATTTTTACAAAATCCGTTGTTTCTAGACGAATCCTCCCGTGCTTGGGCTCGTTGGATTCGTCTTTTTGTTCTCTATACGACTATGCTAGTATATACAAGAAATTTTTAACCCCCGATTTTTAAAGTACAAAAAACACAAAAAATTTCACAAAAACGTCAAAAACTACAAAAAATTACATAAAAAAATTGTTATAAAAAGTGAAAATATTATTTTGTTTACATCTAAACAATTTTTTAGTAGAAATTGCAGAGCGATTCAACCCCGTTTTCCACCCCCACGTGTCAACCCTTAAATTTCAAAAAATTCTATCTCAAAAACTACTCAGCCAAAAATTATGAAATTTAGTACACTTGTAGACTTAATTAAGGTCTACCAAATAAACAAAAAATATGGGGGTGTCGTCGATCTTAATTTAGAGATAAAAAATTTTGAATTTTGATAAAATTTTGAAATTTGAATAACTCTGCAAATTCTAACCTTAAAATTATGTTCGAGGTATCGGTGAGTTGGGTGCGTTGCGCCGCGTCGAATGAGCCGCTTTTTGTTATCCTGAGGCCACTGGATCCAAGACCACGTGGCCACGTGGTCGGTAGTTTTTCTTTAATAACTCCGCGAGTTTTCGTCGGAAAAATCCGACTCGCGTGTCAAAGTGTAGAGCTCAATAAGCCTCGTCTGGATGTATAAAAATATCGATAGGTTATCGATCGTTTTGAAGCAGCGTTTCCGTTTAAAGATTTTGAAATCACTATTTTTCACAGTTTTTCCACTTTTAAAAATAGTTTCCACAACTTTTCCACAAAACAAATTACACCGTCAGTTAGGGCGCACAAAGGCGCAAATTTTGGTGTATAGCACTTATTTTTTACTCAAGAAAAAACCACTTTTCTGGATTTTTAAAACTTAAAAGTTGCAGGAGCGACTTCACAAAACACTTTACTCGACCGTTCTAAGTGGCGGGCGGGGCGTCTCTCGGTTAGGTTAGGTTAGGTTAGGTTAGGTTAGGTTAGGTTAGGTTAGGTTAGGTTAGGTTAGGTTAGGTTAGGTTAGGTTAGGTTAGGTTAGGTTAGGTTAGGTTAGGTTTTTTTTTTTTTTTATTATTTTTTTATACTATACCCCCGCACGTTATGCGAGATTTTTTCTACAATTGACTCATACATACCAGTTCTCGCTTGTATTCTTCTCGCACTTTCATTCTTCATTCCATATCTTTCTAACATTCATCATCTTTCACCCGAAGGTTGGGTTACCATCTAATGTACTATTCTAAACTACTAATCATTACTTCTTTATTTTAGGGTTAATGCAAAAGACAATAAGAGGAAGCTTTTTATTTACAACATTTTGATTTGATTTTCTTTTTGATCGCGTCCAGAGTCGCCCGTTTTACAATATTTTCTACCTGATGCGTACTTTACAATTCCTTATTGCTATAATTTTGATAGACTTTTTATATGTTAAATTTTTAAGCTTTTTAAAATACAGTTACTTGAACTAATACTAATATATAATTATCGCTAACTTTACAGATTGTGCACATGACATAGTCTAAGTTTTATTTCTATTACAATTAATTAAAAGACTATTTTTTTGTTTTTACATTATATGCTATGCTGTGTGCTTACTGAGATTGTTTTTATTTTACATGTCAAGTTCGTTTGTAACTTTCTTCTAAGAAAGTAATACATTGTTGTGTATTCATGTTTTACTTAAAATTACCTGCACTTACAACTATAACTTATCACTATTATTTTAATTATACAGACATTGTTACCGGTCTTTTTGCCACTATTTAATTTGGTAAACTAAGTGCTTATGATTACTATGTTATATGCTATGTTCTATATAATACTTACTATTCTAGTTTTATTTCCTTATAGTAAATGCGCTTGTAATAACATAATGATACGTTTTAGTGCTATACATTTTACGCTAGTTGTGACACGAAATACACTTCTGTCCTGATAATTATTTTAAGATTAACAGTACATTAAATTTAACAATATGTGAACGACCTACAGTGGCTGAACTCGTTCCCTGTCATTTAATACCGATGAAGCTATGCTGCGAAGGTATATACTCATTATATATCTGCAGCATATCTCTCTACGACCCTAATTGCACACCATTAGTTTTACATACTATTATTTTATTTGACAGCGAATTCTCTTCAGCTAACAATATGACTTGTCGCGGGGTTAACACGCTTTGAAATACTCTGCCTCTGCCCTCCAATACAGGCTGACATGCGCTGCCACTAATTGTTGCTAGATCTTCGCTCCCTAGCAAGCTCATACGTTTCCTTGAGTGCGAGGATTTACGCAAGTCTTTGCGCGCTATGTGAGCCGGTAAGATAGTGTTCTTTGGATTTTTACTAATTTGCCACGTTGCATACCCTCAGCTGTACGCCACAGAAGATCTTGCTATTTCTTCCCATCGTTTTCGAATGGGACAGCAGCTGTCGAAGGCATTGTGCTGATCATTTTCGATCTCTGCCAGCCCACAGTTGACGCACTGGGGTGTGTTTTGGAGTGAAGGACAGTCGCTTTTCCGGTGCACTTGGGCACAATGGCTGCAAGTATCACCCTCATCTTCCATGGGGCAGAATCTCCTTGTATGTCCATATGCCAAGCACTTTGAGCACTGCACTAACGGGCTCTGATCCTGTGCTTTCAATTTTTGGAGGTTTATATATACAAAGCCCCTTTCAATTATCCTCTTCCATAGAATGGGCGAGGTTTCTAATACTAAGTGTACTATTTCCTTACTCATTGTCTTTCGCGTATATTTCATCTTCACTCTGTCTTCCCCAGGGTCCAGGTCTAAGAAAAGTTCCGGATTCTGATTTCTTAGTGCTTCGAGTACTTCTTCTACAGTAATGCTATACCCATATAGACCCTTAAGGACGACTAGAGGATCCCTGTTTTTCATATCCTCCACCTTAAGCCCCTTGCCCTCCCTTTCTATCTTTTGTTTAACCTTTTCCCTTTCTTCTATACTGTTGAACCCCAAAATAACCTTCCGATCTTTCGCTCTTCTCAATCGCTCCACCCTGGTCCAACCATCTCCCGCCTTTATGGTTGATGCTAACTTTGTCATAACTTCTGCACTGGTCATCTCTTCATCCTCGTCTGAGACAGCTATGGAGTGAGTCGTAGTCAGCCCAGTCATCTTAGGTTTTGACGCGGCTACACTGGCGTACGTCTTCTGTGCGTTATTGGGCTCTTGTTGTCTCGCAAGTTGGTCCTGGATGTCTTTCAACCTGTTGTTGTTTTCCAACAGCAAGCGGGACTGTTCCTCGAAAATCGCGCCGAAGGTCTGACCCGAGAACTGCTCGGGCGCAGAGCCCGCCTCCATAGTCACAGGTCCCGCAGCCCCAGCGCTCTCGCCGTCGACGCGAGTCCTTGCGATCTTTATTTCCGCCTCTGATTCTGCCAAGAGTTCCCTAAGTCTGTCTAGGGTTTCAAGCACCGTCTTCTTGTACTCTTTCTTGAGATTTCCAGACAGACGCACCGACTCCTTAGCCTTCGCTATGTGTTCATCGGCCTCTTTCATCCGACTCAATTTGTCGGTGCTCTTTCTGAGCTTCCTGGTCTCTAGTTTAGGTGGCGATTTTGACGACCGGCCCGCTTGGCCAGCTCTGTCTGGAGGGGGAGATCGAATACCAAACATTTTGTGTGCGGAGGCGCGTCAAGGTTTGTAAAATTCCGTCAAAATTTTAAAATTTAACAATTAGTCAAAATATAATTTTTCTGCAATAGCAGTTCGTTACCAAAAGTGTGCAACCCAGGCGCCAGAGAAGCACCCTACAGATATAAAGATCCTTTTTGGATCACTATAAAACTTAAAAACTAACAAAAAATAGCGAAAACGCTACTTTTTGTAATCGACTCTACATAGAGTCGATCTCTGATGTGGGGTATAAAGCCCCCGTCAGGGCAAGGTCAGTACCGAAAACCGCGTGGTTCTAGGACCAACGGTTCCCGAGATATCGCGATTTTAATTTTTCCAAAATGGCGGACCTAGAAGTGGTTCCACCGTAACCGAAATTTCGAAAATTTTTATCTCGTGAACCGCTAGTCGTAGAAAGCTGAGCGACGGCTCTCCGTAATGGCCCCGGCCTAGAGAATCAGTTCCCAGTCCAAAAACCAGGAACCAAGAGTCGACTCTATGTAGGGCCGCCTTATAGCTAAGCGCATGGACTAGTCCGCAGCAGTGTACAAGGAAAAAACCCCAGGTCTCTGCGACCAAAATTGGCCGAGCTATGGCTGTTTATAAATTTTACAAATGGCGGCCAATATGGCCGCCACGGAGTCCGCAAATGACAAAATCGGCTCCTATTGCTCGAATTTCCCCGTGTTTGGGGTCGTTGGATAGGTCTTAATAAACGCTAATCAACAGTGGTAAAAAGATATTTTTATATTCAACCCCCGAATTTTGGGGGTGAAAAAACGGTAAAAAATTTACAAATTTAGCATTAAAAAATATGAAATAAGAAAATAAGATTCTATAAAAATTTGGGGTTTATGTACACACTTAATACTAATTTTTAATACCACTTTGGGAGATATAGAACCCCGGGAAGCACCCCCTCGTGCTCACCCTTAAATTTAAAAAATTAATATCTCGAAAACTACAGCTTGAAAAATTTTGAAATTTTGTACAATTATGCTACTAATAAAGACAAATAGAATTTAATAAAATTTGGGGGGGGTCGTCGCTTTACTTTTTGAAAAAATTTAGGGTGAAAAACGACGAAATTTTTAAAATTCGATATCTCCCCAAGTACTTAACTTTTCTAAATGCTGAAAATGCAGTGGTGTTTGCCTCGCTGCGCCGCGTCGAACGAGCCGCCACACGTCTACCTCGCACACCGGGAAGTGGGAAAACGCGGTGGCGCAAAACTTGTTTTTTTGGCGATTTCTCCGCGCTCGCGCACGGGAAAAATCCAAGCTTGGTGTCAGAAGAAAGGCCTTCCAGAGGCCTTTCAGATGGTGTCATAAAAAATATAGGTCGTCGATCTGTATCGCGCAGCGTTCACATTACAAAGTTCCAGTTGTGGCTCGATCACGGTTTTTCAGTTGTAACTTGTTCAAATTTTTCACTGAGCACAAAACACTTTTCACAGGCTAATAAAGGGCACTTTCCTGCGTCGTTTGATACTAGGCACTTGAATTTTGGTTGCAAAAAACCTATTTTTGCGACGAAAACAAAGTTATTTTTGTGCGGTCTGGTCACGGAGCGACTTTGTACGCGTGCGTCTTAACTGGATATCGACTGCGGACTGGGTTAGGTTAGGTTAGGTTAGGTTAGGTTAGGTTAGGTTAGGTTAGGTTAGGTTAGGTTAGGTTAGGTTAGGTTAGGTTAGGTTAGGTTAGGTTAGGTTAGGTTAGGTTAGGTTAGGTTAGGTTAGGTTAGGTTAGGTTAGGTTAGGTTAGGTTAGGTTAGGTTAGGTTAGGTTAGGTTAGGTTAGGTTAGGTTAGGTTAGGTTAGGTTAGGTTAGGTTAGGTTAGGTTAGGTTAGGTTAGGTTAGGTTAGGTTAGGTTAGGTTAGGTTAGGTTAGGTTAGGTTAGGTTAGGTTAGGTTAGGTTAGGTTTTTTTTTTTTTTTTTTTTTTTTATTTTTTTTTTTTTTTTTAAAAAAAAAAAAAAAAAAAAAAAAAAAAAAAAAAAAAAAAAAAAAAAAAAAAAAAAAAAAAAAAAAAATAAATCTCGCCCCCGCACTTTATGCGAGACGTTATTTGCTAGTTACTCTTTCATACCAGTTCTCGCTTTCATGCCTCTCGTACTTTCATTCCGCATACTTTTTCTTTCTTGCATTCATCATCTTTCACCGATCAGGGTGGGTTCCCTCTACTTATGGGCCTATCATATTTATTAACTATTTTCCTTATTGCTACAGACACGGGTAAATAATTTGACACGTTTTGTGGAAGTGTTTGATTTTTGACAAGTGTTTTCTAATTTTTTATAAGTGGTTCCTGTACAGTTTATTGTCTTAATGATATACATTATCATTATTACAATTTATTGGTTTACTCTTTTTATTGTTACAAACTTTTGATTTTATCTTACAAACTATAGTGGGGTCGTTAATTTATTCTTGTTTAATGATAACATTCAAGATTTCTTTTATATACAACTAGTTAGTTTAATTTCTTAATTTCCTATATTATTTACATTCAACGTTTATTTCTATTTCTTATAATTAGTATTAACAGCTGTTTAGTTTTAATATGAAGTTTTAACATTTAGTACAATTACTTGACCTTTGATATTTATTATCATTATCTTCAGAAACTACTTAATTTTGATATCAGTTTTTACATATTTTGATATCTGGACTTAAAACTAGCAATTTGGTAACTTATTCTAGATCCTAATTAATACTACTTATTTAATGCTATTGTCTTATATTCTAATGATATAAACATAGCATATTTGCCTGCCTCTCTTGATGGGAACAATTCGTTTGTTTACCGCTGCCTATTCAGAGATAGATACTCGCTACCAAATGTTTTGACCCTTTATAGTTGGTAATTCTCCTGTCTATACAAATTGCAGATTTCCCGTGTAGGAAGTGGTGGCCGTGCATTCCCCTCTTGCTCTGCTGGAGTCTTGTCCCGCAACAAACGTTCATATTTCCTACGAAGCCAGGACCCCCACAGAGTGTCTCGCGCGTGTTTCGCCAGAGGATGGAGACTTCCTGTTTGCAGGCCACGGCCACCACGCCGACCATCGCTCCCTCAGGAGTACGCAACCGTCGATCTGGCCAGTTCGTCCCACCTGCTCCTAACCGGGCAGTCACTGCTGAAGGCATTATGATCCAGCTTATCTAGTTTCGCTCTTCGGCAGTTCCTGCAGGAGGGTGGGACGTTCGCCACCCAGTCTGAGCACTCCGTCTTCAGGTGCGGGCCGCCGCAGTGGCTGCACACGTCCACCGATTCCGTACAGAATCTCTTGCCGTGTCCGTAACCCAGGCAACGGGCGCACTGCACCAACGGAGACTGGTCCTCAGCTCTCACCCTCTGGAGGTCAATGAGGACAGACCCTTGTCGGGTGATCCTACCCCAGAGGGCGGGCGAGGTCTCCAGGACCACGTGGGCCGCGCGCGGATTTCGAGCCCGTCGCCTGTATCGAACCCTAACCCGATTTGCCTCTTGGTCGAGGCCGTCAAACAGCTCCCGATTCTGGTTCCTCAGGGCCTTTATTACGTCCTCATCAGTGTTTTCTGAGAGGACGCCCCTCAGAACCAAAAGCGGGTCCCTGTTAGTGACCTCCTCGACCAAGAGGCCCCTACCACTCTCTTCGACTTTCGCTCTAGCCTTACTTCGCTCCTCTTTGGTGCTGAAGGCCATCACGACCTTCCGGTCTTTTGCTTTACGCACCCTTTCGACCTTTATCCAGCCTTCTTTGGCTTCGACTGCTTCTCGAAGCTGGGTGAGGACTTCCTCGCTCGTCATTTCTTCGTCAGACGCCGATACCACGAGCGAGTGCGTCGCGGCCGGTCTTCCCGACTGAGATCCAGCCGCAACAACACCCGCGTACGTTTTCTGTACGGCGACGACTTCCTCCTGTTGACTAATCATTCGGTCCTCTATTTGTTTGAGGCGCTGTCCATTCTCGAGCAGGAGGCGGGTATGCTCTTCCAGCTTTTCGCTCAGCGCTGAGTCCAGGGCAGCCACAGGCGCGGGGCCGGCATCCTTGGTTGTCGGCTCCGCCCCTCCGGCGGTCCCATCCTCAGCGCGAGCCTTTATCGCCTCGAGCTCTGATTCGCTCGCCTCAAGCAGCTCGTAAAGGCCGTCTATGGCATCCCCTATCATCTTTTTATACTCGCGCTTGAGGTTCTTTGACCCCTTCGTCGCGATAGAGCAGAGAGTAACCAGCTCATCCGCCGCGTCGATCCTGCTTTTCTCTCTTGTCGTCTCGATCGATTGGCGGGAGAAGCGATGGGGACTACAGAGCGACTCTTTCGGAGACTCTGGACTCCCAACCGCCTCGACCTTGTCCTTACTAGTCATTTGGGCGGTCCCTTTGTCTGGGCTGATCCGCACTGGGAGCCTGGACCCTGCTCCGTCAATTGACCTCCTGGTCGTTGTCGAGGGCTGGGCCGTTCCGGCTCTGTCTCTGGGGGGGGTGCGTATGCCGAACATTGTGGGGGGCGCGTCAACGATGTAAAAGGAGATAATAATTTATAAAACAATACAATGTAAATAAAGTCAATAAATATTTTTTAAAACCAAAAAGTGGTTTAAAGTTGTCTATCTCTAAAGAGGGCGGTTGTAAACGACCGCTCTCCTGTCAAAAAGGCAGGCAAATATGCCCCGGTTGCTATACAACTTAATCCTAATCTTAAAACTAAGAAAAAGTAGAGAATACTCTACTTTTTCTGTAAGGACTCTACGTAGAGTCTCGTCGATGCATTCAATAGATAGCCCTTGAGGAGGGACAGTCGGTGGTGAAAACCGCGTGGCTCTACGACCAGCGGTTGCCGAGATATCTTATCTTCTAATTTCGTTCTTGAAAGACCCTAGAAGGCCCGAAATACTTCTTTAAAAATAGAAATTCGATATCTCGGGAACCGCCGATCGCAGAGACCCGTGCGTGGGTTCCCCGTAATGGGCCCAGTCTTCTTTATCCTCTCCCGGTCCAAAAAATGGGGTCGGGGGGTCAACTCTACGTAGAGTCAGTTGGTACTTATATCTATAAAGCCCGCTGTGAAATTATATACAAAAGAAATCCCAGTCTTCTGGGTCAAAAATTGACCGAGTTATTGGTAATTTAAAAATTTACAAATGGCCGCCAATATGGCCGCCACGAGGTCCGAATTTACCAAACTCGGCCCCTGTTTATCGAAGGTACCCGTGTTTGGGCTCGTTCGATCGGGCTTTTTAAAGTCTATAATGTAAGCTTAAAGTCAAAATTTTTAAACCAACCCCCGATTTATGGGGTGCAAAAAACAACAAAAAATTTTTAAATTTTGATATAAAAAATGCTAATTACAGTTAAAAAATTCTGAAAAAAATCTAATAGGCTTAATCTAACTTATGCTAATTTTTGGAGTTACTTCCGAAGATGTAGGGCTGCGGGGAGCCCCCCCTCGTGCTCACCCCTAAATTTAAAAAATTAATAAAATGAAAACTACTTGCCAGAAAATTCTCAAATTTGGAATATATGTAGAACTAATTAATTTGCACAGAATTTAATAAAATTTGGGGGGGGTCGTCGCTTTAGATTAAAAGATAAAAAATTTTGAAAAATGACGAAATTTTGAAAACTGTATATCTTCGGAAGTACTTACTGTATCTTCTTGTCCTTTATGGAGTTTTTCTCCCCGCGCTGCGCCGCGTTGAACAAGCCGCCACACGTCGACCTCGCACCCCGGGAAGTGGGAAAACGCGGTGGCGCGAAACTTGTTTTTTTGGCGATTTCTCCGCGCTCGCGCACGGGAAAAATCTGATCGTGGTGTCCAAAGATAGATCTCGCTGAGACCTTTTCAACGATGTATTAAAATATATGTGTCGTCGATCTTGTTGACGCAGCGTTTCGATTTCAAAGTTCGAATTGTGGCTGAAATCGACTTTTTCACTTGTAAAATTTTTTCCCTTTCACTTTTCACTAAACACTTTTCACATTCACGTAGAGAAAAATTTTCCGCAACTTTTGATATATTGCTCGTATATGTACGTTGCGAAAAAACCACTTTTTTGGATTTTTAAAACTTTAAAAGTAACGGAGCGGCTTCGAAAGACAATGTACGCGTCCGTTCTAAGTGTCGGGCGGGGCGTCTCTCGGGTTAGGTTAGGTTAGGTTAGGTTAGGTTAGGTTAGGTTAGGTTAGGTTAGGTTAGGTTAGGTTAGGTTAGGTTAGGTTAGGTTAGGTTAGGTTAGGTTAGGTTAGGTTAGGTTAGGTTAGGTTAGGTTAGGTTAGGTTAGGTTAGGTTAGGTTAGGTTTTTTTTTTTTTTTTTTTTTTTTTTAAAATAAATTTGACGCAATGAGTGTTTAACTTTTCTTTCATGATGGCATAATGAGTACAAAGAGTGTAATGAGTAAGGTTGGGGACGCTCCGGCAAAAGTAAATAGAGTTGTTGATTTTATGAGAATTATACAATACAAAATTTAGTGCAAAAATTTTAGGGTAGTCCCGGCCGGAGTCTTTTTTTTTTTTTTTTTTTTTTTTTTTTTTTTTTTTTTTTTTTTTTTTTTTTTTTTTTTTTTTTTTTTTTTTTTTTTTTTTTTTTTTTTTTTTTTTTTTTTTAATAATTAGATGCTTAATCCTAGGGTACAAAACGTGGAAAATATAAAATGATAATGAAAAGTATAAATAATATAAAATAAGCCTCATTGACTGGCGTTATATTGTTTAAGCACCCTCAGGATCGAGTCCGACAAGCGAAAGAAGGATCGGATTCCCGCTTGGTGTGGTAGAAGTTCCACCAGGTTAAATGGGTCCACTCCAAGGTATCGGCAGTTTTGTTCGTGTACGTGTCTGAATGCGGTGAACTCAGGGCAGCTCCTCAGAAGGTGGTCGAGGCTCTGGGAAGTAGCATTGTCGCAGGGACAGAAGTCGTCCTCGGTGAGCTTAAATTTGTGTAAGTATGTTTTGTTGAAGGCGTGTCCGGTGAGTGTTTGCGTGAGTGTGAATGTGATGTGTGTGGTTTTGAGTAGTGTGTGTATGTGGTCAAGTGTAGGGAGGAGGTTAGGTTAGGTTAGGTTAGGTTAGGTTAGGTTAGGTTAGGTTAGGTTAGGTTAGGTTAGGTTAGGTTAGGTTAGGTTAGGTTAGGTTAGGTTAGGTTAGGTTAGGTTAGGTTAGGTTAGGTTAGGTTAGGTTAGGTTAGGTTAGGTTAGGTTAGGTTAGGTTAGGTTAGGTTAGGTTAGGTTAGGTTAGGTTAGGTTAGGTTAGGTTAGGTTAGGTTAGGTTAGGTTAGGTTAGGTTAGGTTAGGTTAGGTTAGGTTAGGTTAGGTTAGGTTAGGTTAGGTTAGTTCGACGTAGTAGAGTAAGCGTCTCGACCGGGAGCGATTTGAAGAAGCGGCGATAGTGGCGTCGTGTCAGCCACGCGTCGACGGTTCACCGGACAGGGTGGCAGACTGGCTGGTGACCAGGGTGACTGACATCTGCGACGCGGCCATGCCGCGGTCGGGGGGTCGCCCCCGGCGGGCTCAGGTGTACTGGTGGTCGGAGGCGATAGCGCAGCTGCGCAGGGAGTGCGTGGCCGTCCGACGCCAGTACACGCGCTGTAGGAGGCGCATGTTTAGATCGCCCCCCGCTTCGCAGGACAGGACACGGCATGAGGAGGAAGGCGAGCGGCTGTACGCCCTTTACACGGCAGCCAAAGCCAGCCTCCGTCGTGCCATTGGCGAGTCGCAGGCCGCGGCCAGGGAGGAAATGTTGGACGGACTGAATAGGGACCCCTGGGGGATGCCCTATAAGCGGGTACGCAATAAGCTCCGTCCCTGGGCTCCTCCACTCACGGAGACCCTGGACGCCGAAGTGGTCCGTGAGGTGGTCGCGGCCCTGTTCCCGACGGCACCGGCCGAGCACCAGCCGCCGTCGATGGCACCAAAGGATGACGGAGAAGACGTCGGAGAGGAGGCACCGGAGGTCGGCGAGTCCGAACTCGAGGAGGCAGTCGCGCGGCTCCGCAAGAAGAGCGTCGCTCCAGGCCCAGATGGCATTCCGGGGAGGGCTTGGGTGCTTGTGCACCAACACCTGGCACCACGGATTCGAGGGCTATTCTCTGCCTGTCTGGCTCAAGCCATAATTCCACAGCGGTGGAAGACAGGCAGGCTAGTCCTCATCGGAAAGGAAGGCCGGCCGGCGGGGTCACCGTCGGCATACCGCCCCATCGTCCTCCTGGACGAGCTCGCGAAGCTCTTCGAGCGTGTCGTAGCCGCTCGTCTGGTGGCGCACCTCGGGCGTGGGGGACCCGACCTCTCGGATGTGCAGTTCGGCTTCCGCAGTGGTCGCTCCACTGTGGATGCCATCCTGTGCGTCCGGGCCCAGGTGCAGGAAGCGGTGGCCCAGGGCGACGTCGTCGTGGCGGTGTCACTCGACATCGCCAACGCTTTCAACACGTTGCCCTGGAGCTGTATCAGGGAGGCGCTCCGCTACCACGGGGTGCCAGCCTACCTTCGTCGTGTGGTCGGTGCCTACCTCTCCGATAGGTGGGTGGTCTTTCCCGGAAGGACCGGGTTGGTAAGGAAGGAAGTCGTATGCGGTGTTCCGCAGGGGTCGGTGCTCGGTCCACTCCTGTGGAACATCGGGTACGACTGGGTGTTGCGTGGTTCGCTGCTGCGCGGCGTCAGCGTCGTCTGTTACGCCGACGACACGCTGGTGCTATCCCGCCGACCGACGTATCGGGAAGCGGTAGAGCTGGCGACCGCTGGCGTTGCGCGGGTCGTGGCGCGAATCCGGTGCCTCGGCCTCACCGTCGCGCTTGACAAGGCGGAGGGCTTGGTCTGTCACGGCCCGAGGAGGGCGCCTCCCCACGACGCCCATCTGATCGTGGGAGGCACTCGCATCGGCCTGTCGGGCACGATGACGTACTTGGGTCTCGTGCTCGACGGCCGGTGGAAGTTCCGGGCACACTTCGCGCGGCTGGTCCCGCGCTTGCTGAAGGTGGGAGCCTCGCTCTCGTGGCTTTTGCCGAACATCGGTGGACCCGGGGTGAGCTGCCGCCGGCTCTACACCGGCGTAGTGAGAGCGATGGCGATGTACGGTGCTCCTGTCTGGTCCGACGCCCTGGACCGCGAAAACATCGCCCTGCTGCGGCGCGCGCAGAGGGTGATGGCGATCAGGGTCGTGCGGGGGTACCGTACTATCTCGGGCGAGGCAGCGTGCGTGCTGGCTGGAGTCCTGCCCTGGGACCTGGACGCGGCCTCTCTGGCGTCGGCTTACTGTCGGCGTCGTAGTTTTGCGTCCGGGACCCTCAGTCCAGCACCACGTTTGGAAAACCACCTTAGGCGAGAGCGGGATGCCGCGATCGCGGAATGGGTGAGGAGGCTCGAGAGTCCGAGTGCGGGGCACCGGACGATTGAGGCAGTCCGGCCGGTCCTCCGGCAGTGGCTGGACAGACGGCATGGCGTCCTAACCTTCCGCGCCACGCAGGTCCTCTCGGGGCACGGTTGCTTCGGGGGGTACCTGTGTCGGATCGCCGGGAGGGAGCCCTCTCCCGTTTGTCACCACTGCCGTAACTGTCCCGACGAGTCGGCGCAACACGCGCTGGAAGAGTGTCCGGCTTGGGCGGAGGAGCGCGGAGCGCTCCAAGCTGTAGTAGGACCGGACCTCTCGCTGCCGGCCGTGATATCAGCCATGGCCGGCAGCGAGAGGTGCTGGGACGCCGTCCTCGCCTTTTGCGAGCGGGTGATGGCGCAGAAGGAGGCGGCGGAGCGGGTGAGGGAGGACACTACCGACCTTCCCCTCCGCCGCAAAAGGACCGGGCGTCGGAGGCTGGCGCACAATCGCCGCCTTCCTCCGTAAATGCCACGCAGAGGGCGGTCGACAGGAGGAAGTCGGCCGTCCACTAAATCTGCCGGGAAGGCGCGCGCGGTGTCCGCCGCGCGCTGTCCCCTAAAGGAAAGGGCCTGACGAGGCACGCCGCCGGGGTTTGCAGACGAATTTGGACTCCTGCGACCCCGGCACGGGCGACGAAGGTGGACACCGCTGGTTTTTAGTGGGTAGTCCGGCATTTCAATACCGCCGGGAGTCCCACACTCCCGCTGCCGAATTTCGGCGGCGGGGTCAGTGCGTAAACGCATTTTCCAGCGTAAAAAAAAAAAAAAAAAAAAAAAAAAAAAAAAAAAAAAAAAGGTTAGGTTAGGTTAGGTTAGGTTAGGTTAGGTTAGGTTTTTTTTTTTTTTTTTTTTTTTTTTTTTTTTTTTTTTTTTTACTATACCCCCGCACGTTATGCGAGATTTTTTCTACAATTGACTCATACATACCAGTTCTCGCTTGTATTCTTCTCGCACTTTCATTCTTCATTCCATATCTTTCTAACATTCATCATCTTTCACCCGAAGGTTGGGTTACCATCTAGTGTACTATTCTAAACTACTAATCATAACTTCTTTATTTTAGGGTTAATGCAAAAGACAATAAGAGGAAGCTTTTTATTTACAACATTTTGATTTGATTTTCTTTTTGATCGCATCCAGAGTCGCCCGTTTTACAATATTTTTTAGCTGATGCGTACTTTTACAATTCCTTATTGCTATAATTTTGATAGACTTTTTATATGTTAAATTTTTAAGCTTTTTCAAATACAGTTACTTGAACTAGTACTAATATATAATTATCGCTAACTTTACAGGTTGTGCACATGACATAGTCTAAGTTTTATTTCTATTACAATTTTTTAAAATAGGTACTATTTTGTTGTTTTTACATTATGTGCTATGCTGTGTGCTTCCTGGGATTGTTTTTATTTTACATGTCGAGTTCGTTTGTAACTTTCTTCTAAGAAAGTTTTTTAACCAATACATTGTTGTGTATTCATGTTTTACTTAAAATTACCTGCACTTACAACTATAACTTATCACTATTATTTTAATTATACAGACATTGTTACCGGTCTTTTTGCCACTATTTAATTTGGTAAACTAAGTGCTTATGATTACTATGTTATATGCTATGTTCTATATAATACTTACTATTTTAGTTTTATTTCCTTATAGTAAATACGCTTGTAATAACGTAATGATACGTTTTAGTGCTATACATTTTACGCTAGTTCTGACACGAAATACACTTCTGTCCTGATAATTATTTTAAGATTAACAGTACATTAAATTTAACAATATGTGAACGACCTACAGTGGCTGAACTCGTTCCCTGTCATTTAATACCGATGAAGCTATGCTGCGAAGGTATATACTCATTATATATCTGCAACATATCTCTCTACCACCCTAATTGCACACCATTAGTTTTACATACTATTATTTTATTTGACAGCGAATTCTCTTCAGCTAACAATATGACTTGTCGCGGAGTTAACACGCTTTGAAATACTCTGCCTCTGCCCTCCAATACAGGCTGACATGCGCTGCCACTAGTTGTTGCTAGATCTTCGCTCCCTAGCAAGCTCATACGTTTCCTTGAGTGCGAGGATCCACGCAAGTCTTTGCGCGCTATGTGAGCCAGTAAGATAGTGTTCTTTGAATTTTTACTAATTTGCCACGTTGCATACCCTCAGCTGTACGCCACAGAAGATCTTGCTATTTCTTCCCATCGTTTTCGAATGGGACAGCAGCTGTCGAAGGCATTATGCTGATCATTTTCGATCTCTGCCAGCCCACAGTTGACGCACTGGGGTGTGTTTTGGAGTGAAGGACAGTCGCTTTTCCGGTGCACTCGGGCACAATGGCTGCAAGTATCACCCTCATCTTCCATGGGGCAGAATCTCCTTGTATGTCCATATGCCAAGCACTTTGAGCACTGCACTAACGGGCTCTGATCCTGTGCTTTCAATTTTTGGAGGTTTATATATACAAAGCCCCTTTCAGTTATCCTCTTCCATAGAATGGGCGAGGTTTCTAATACTAGGTGTACTATTTCCTTACTCATTGTCTTTCGCGTATATTTCATCTTCACTCTGTCTTCCCCAGGGTCCAGGTCTAAGAAAAGTTCCGGATTCTGATTTCTTAGTGCTTCGAGTACCTCTTCTACAGTGATGCTATACCCATATAGACCCTTAAGGACGACTAGAGGATCCCTGTTTTTCATATCCTCTACCTTAAGCCCCTTGCCCTCCCTTTCTATCTTTTGTTTAACCTTTTCCCTTTCTTCTATACTGTTGAACCCCAAAATAACCTTCCGATCTTTCGCTCTTCTCAATCGCTCCACCCTGGTCCAGCCATCTCCCGCCTTTATGGTTGATGCTAACTTTGTCATGACTTCTGCACTGGTCATCTCTTCATCCTCATCTGAGACAGCTATGGAATGAGTCGTGGTCAGCCCAGTCAGCTTAGGTTTTGACGCGGCTACACTGGCGTACGTCTTCTGTGCGTCATTGGGCTCTTGTTGTCTCGCAAGTTGGTCCTGGATGTCTTTCAACCTGTTGTTGTTTTCCAACAGCAAGCGGGACTGTTCCTCGAAAATCGCGCCGAAGGTCTGACCCGAGAACTGCTCGGGCGCAGAGCCCGCCTCCATAGTCACAGGTCCCGTAGCCCCAGCGCTCTCGCCATCGACGCGAGTCCTTGCGATCTTTATTTCCGCCTCTGATTCTGCCAATAGTTCCCTAAGTTTGTCTAGGGTTTCAAGCACCGTCTTCTTGTACTCTTTCTTGAGATTTCCAGACAGACGCACCGACTCCTTAGCCTTCGCTATGTGTTCATCGGCTTCTTTCATCCGACTCAATTTGTCGGTGCTCTTTCTGAGCTTCCTGGTCTCTAGTTTAGGTGGCGATTTTGACGGCCGGCCCGCTTGGCCAGCTCTGTCTGGAGGGGGAGATCGGATACCAAACATTTTGTGTGCGGAGGCGCGTCAAGGTTTGTAAAATTCCGTCAAAATTTTAAAATTTAATAATTAGTCAAAATATAATTTTTCTGCAATAGCAGT
>HG992188.1:20496580-20499080 GCA_905220545.2 Melitaea athalia
TTCCTTTCGTTTCCAAACGCTCTCTCACTCTCGCTCTTTCGGCGGTGGTAGCAAATGCCATCACCACCTTCCTATCTTTCGCCTTTCGTACTCTCTCGACTTTCGTCCATCCCTCTTTTGCATTGACCGTCTCCCTCAACCTGGTGAGGACCTCTTCCCCGGTCATCTCGCCGTCTTTCGACGACACCACCAGGGAGTGGAGGACGGCCGGCTGTTTAGGTGTTGGCCCAGATAACGTGGCTTCTGCGTAAGTTTTCCGCACCTCTCCCGTCTCCTGCTGTTTGTCAATTTTTTCTTGGATGTTTTTGACGATATCACGTGTCTCAAGCAGAAGGCGGGTTTGTTCGCTAGAGTCTTGTTTTTGTTTACCCCACACTAACAACTCCTCCAGTGTTTCCATCATACATGCAAAAATCACCCCATAGGTGCCTAAGGAAGCCTCTATTTTCTCCTTATATTCTTTTTTAAGGTTTCTCGAGGCGTTGATAGCTGCCTCGATCTCTTTTACAGATTGTTTCTGACTTTTGCGCCAGACTGGCAAAATGTTTTTAGTTTGCTCGAGAAGGTCGATTGAGTCTGGTATCGTTTTAGGGGTGTCAGTAATTGAGCACATGCTCTTAGGCGTGTCATTTATCCTTTCGTGGCCAGTTTGAGAGGCTAGAGGGGTTCGGCTGGTAGCCGCCGAGGAGTGGTGCGGGTACCTGGCTCCAGCCGAGGGAGGAGTGCGGGTCGTCCCGCGGGCCTTACCTGAAGGGGGGGTACGAATGCCGAACATCCTTGGGGTCGCGTCGATTTGTAAAGTCAATAAGGTAATACTTATGATCTGCAATAGCAGTTTAATAACAGTCAAAATAGATAGTCACGAGTTAAAATGGCGAGCAAATATGCCCAAGTCTTAAAATAATACTAACCTAAACTTACAAACTAACAAAAAGTAGAGAAAACTCTACTTTTTGTTTGTGACTCTACGTAGAGTCGATCCTTGGTATGGAGTCGAAAGCCCTCACCAGGGCAAGGTCAATAGCGAAAACCGCGTCGCGCTACGACCAGCGGTTGCCGAGATATTACGCCTTAAAGTTTTTCAAGATGGCGTCCGCGCAGTTAGCCTAAAACTAGACTAATTTTTGAAAATTAATATCTCGAGAACCGCCGATCGCAGAGCCCCGTGCGACGGTTCGCCGTGATGGGCTCGGTCTGAGGGACCTCTTCCCGGTCCGAAAAACAGGATCGGGTATCGACTCTACGTAGAGGCGATTTGCCCCTAAGCGCATAAAACTGTCCGCAGCAATATGTTCAGAGAAAACCCCAGGTCGCAGCGACCAAAAATGGCCGAGTTATGGGTGTTTAAAGTTTTTACAAATGGCGACCAAAATGGCTGCCACGGAGTCCCAAAATTGTAAAATCAGCCCAGGTTGCTCTAAATATCCCGTGCTTGGGCTTGTTGGATCGGGCTTGGAAAGTTCTTTTTAACTATAAGAAAATTAAATTTTTATAACCAACCCCCGAATTTTGGGGGAGGAAAAACACAAAATTTTAACCAAAAAACTCTATAAAAAATACTAATTAAAATTTTAAGATTATGAAAAAAAATTAAATAGGCTTAAACTAACTTATTCTAATTTTTGGAAATACTTCCGAAGATATAGGACTGCGGGGAGCACCCCCTCGTGCTCACCCTTAAATTTAAAAAATTAATAAAATGAAAACTACTCGTCGGAAAATTCTCAAATTTTGAATATATGTAAAACTAATTAATTTGCACAGAATTTAATAAAATTTGGGGGGGGTCGTCGCTTTAGAAAAAAAGATAAAAAATTTTGAAAAATGACGAAATTTTGAAAACCGTATATCTTCGAAAGTACTCACTTGATCTTCTTTTGCGATGTGGAGCTTTCCTCGCCGCGCTGCGCCGCGTCGAACAAGCCGCCACACGTCCACCTCGCAGCCCGGGAAGTGGGAAAACGCGGTGGCGCGAAACTTGTTTTTTTGGCGATTTCTCCGCGCTCGCGCACGGGAAAAATCTGATCGAGGTGTCAAAAGATAGATCTCGCTGAGACCTTTCCAACGGTGTAATAAAATATATGTGTCGTCGATCTTGTTGACGCAGCGTTTCGATTACAAAGTTCCAGTTGTGGCTAAATCCCGGTTTTTCACTTGTGAAATTTTTTCCTTTTCACTTTTCACTGTACACTTTTCACATTCACGTAAAGAAAATTTTTCCGCAACTTTTGATATATAGCTCGTGTACTAAGGTTTCAAAAAACCTATTTTTGCAAGGAAAACAAAGTTATTTTCGTGCGGGTCAGTACTGGAGTAACGTTGTACGCGTGCGTATTAGGTGGCTTACGACTGCGGACGGTTAGGTTAGGTTAGGTTAGGTTAGGTTAGGTTAGGTTAGGTTAGGTTAGGTTAGGTTAGGTTAGGTTAGGTTAGGTTAGGTTAGGTTAGGTTAGGTTAGGTTAGGTTAGGTTAGGTTAGGTTAGGTTAGGTTAGGTTAGGT